>CAKAOI010027554.1:0-17303 GCA_916701655.1 Sebastiscus albofasciatus | reverse complement strand
CATTGGACCTTAATTTGGAAAAAATATGAACGGTAGTCAACAGCGAGAGACAAATATTTTTTTTTATCCCGTTTCAATTGTGCCATGAAACACACATATGATGTCAAGAAAGTCTCAGTTCGTCATCTTATCATTTAGTTTTGTGTGAAACCTCCCAGTGAACTCTTGTCTCGCAAAATATACGTCACCAACACTAGCTAGCTAGCTAACTTAGCTATGTTCCATGCACATACAGTATGAAATGTTATCTTACCTGATGTGGTTTATCCAGCGGTTCCTGGTCTTTTTTTTACATCCCAGTATGAAACACACCGACGTCGTATAGCTTCAGTGAGAGAGGCGTCACTTACGCGACTTTTTGGTGTGTAGTCTTTCTAATAATATATTTTCAAAGTCTAATACTTCAACAGTTTTATAACAAACTGCAACTTCTTGATTTGCAAAATTATGTTTTAAATTGATAGACATATATGTGATTCGTGGCGCAATTCAACCGGGATCAAAACAATATTTGTATCTCGCAGTTGACTACTGTACATACTTTTTCTAAATAAGGTCCCATGGTGGTCCACCGGAAGGGGGCGGACTTCACCTCTCTATAAAGAAATAACAAACCATATCTAGAATATATAGAATTCTGTGATTGACCAATCAGAAACGAGTATTCAACAAAGCCGTGTAATAACTTTGTATAAACGCCAAGGACGACAATTAAACTACAAAGAATATATATATATACTGTTGTTAAAACAGTTTAATATCCATACCAATCAATTGATTAATTTCATACCTCAACAATAATGAGTTTCATGGTTCTGTGTCGTTTCTGATTGGTGCGATTTGAGATGTTACAATTGCCCCCGGTCTCCCCTACTTTAAAGTAAAAATTTTGAATGCAGGATTTTTACTTGTAATGTATTTCAGGTCAGGTCAAGTCAAGTCAAGTTCAACTTTATTGTCACTTTTCCACATACAAAGTACACGATTAAAACGAAATGTCGTTGCTGACCAAGGTGCAAACAGACATACAAAAACAGTCACAAACATAGAACATAACACAGTCAACAAAGTAAGTGGATGACAGGATGATTAACAGAGTAAAAGCAGTATAAAAGGTATTTAAAAGTACTATATATAAAAACCCAATGAGTCTCCAGTAGTTCTCCTTGTATAAATACCTAATAAATAGATAAATAGAAGTGCAAATAGTGGTCCTGGATTTTCATAGCAAGTAATGCTATTTTTTTTTTTAGTCTTAGCAAATGATCTGAATACTTGGTCCACCACCAGGCTATAAATAAAACGGTGGTTTCCTTTTTTTCTTCAATGATGCAGTAATTATTAAGAGTACATATAATTGTGTCAGTGTTGTGGCATTGTGCAGCAACAGCAGCAGCAGCAGCATGTGGGCAGAGCACAGAGCTGGAGGGAATCAGCTCGCTCTCTGATTGGCTGAGCAGCGCTACGTGTACATCAGTCAGTTACAGGTAGCTCGCATGTGACAGTTATCTGCGCGTGTGTGTGTGAGTGTGTCTGCTGCTGCTCTCTGCTCTCTACTTCATGTGATGCTGCTTTCAATCACCGGCTGCATGGTGAGGATTTCTCTATAAACACTCAGGAGGAGGAAAGTTAGTTTAACTTCCAAGGTAAGGCTTTTTGTTTTGAATGTTTTCTTTGTGTAGCTGTTTCATTCACTTTAATGGCTGCTGTGTGTGAATGCCTTTTGCCTGTTTATCTCATATCAGTTACTAATGTAGTGATTAAACTTGGCTTAGGAAAATAAAAGACAGGGATGTTCTTTTTTTTTTTTTTACAGTGTGCACTATGTAAAACATCTTTATCTGAGCAGTTTTAACACATTAGCATATTTGATAATATGGTTTAAAGGAAATCCCCATGTGGTGAATTTGCTGTAGCTTTACTACAGCAAATGTCAACTTTAATTTAAGGAAGTTCCTTCATAAGTGACATATTTTAAGCGAAACATCTACTGGGTAAAAATGAAGTTATAAAGAGCATTGGAGGTGAGAGCTGGCTGGTCCTCTGTGTTTTTTGTGAGTGTAACCTTGAATTGGGTATTATCGCATGCAGGGCCGTGGGGATAAGAGAGGCGTAGATTAACACACCAACATCATGGAGTTTTCACACTGCAAGAGGCTGATTAGATACAACAGGATGCAGGGCTGTTTGAATTGGAGAGAGAGAGGCTTATTCAGTAATTGGTGGATTACTGAGAGAAGAATTTTAACATGTCTAAAAACATGTTAAAATTTTTTCTTCCTTTCTGTATAACATTGCCATCTTTTCTTCCAGCCCTGTTGAAGCTGTGGGATCACTGTCAGAAAGAGAGAGAGAGAGAGAAAGGTGAAGGAGGCAGCAGCAGCAGCAGCAGGATGAAGTCCAAAGGGAAGGCTGTGAAACCATCCAGGAGGACTTGGTCTGACCCCGAGCCAGATCTGGAACAAGACACAGAACCAGAACCGGGCTCCAGCGAGCAGGAAGGCTCGGAGGCCTCGGTGCGGATCGGCGGCTCCTGGAGGGGGTCGCTGAGGGGCGGGGAGGGCAAGCGGCAGAGAGGTGGAGGAGGCCGGCGACACAGGCAGCGTGGCTCCGGCACCAAGGAGCGCAGCGTCCGGCGGCTGGAGAGCAACGAGAGGGAGCGCCAGCGCATGCACAAACTCAACAACGCCTTCCAAGCGCTGCGAGAGGCCATCCCCCACGTCAACACCGACAAGAAGCTGTCCAAGATCGAGACCCTGACCCTGGCGAAGAACTACATCAAGGCCTTGACCACCGTCGTGGTGGACATGTCGGGGGCCTGTCTGCCCGCCGGCGGGGTCCCGTCGGAGGACAAGCTGCTCCAGTGCTACCAGCAGCACCTAGAGGACGAGGGGGAGGATGATCTCACCCAGTACCTCACCCACATGCACAGCTTCACCCAGCGCAGCTAACAGTGGCTGCAAAGGCGGTTTGGAGAGCAAGGAGGCAGAGAGAGAGAGGTGTGGTGGGGTGACCTTTAGGGTCAAACGATATCCAGTGAACTGCTCTGGGATCTGCTCAGCTGGGTGCTGTTCCAGATCATAGACCTCTGACAATCAACCAACGCTTGACCACAGCAAGAGGTTGTCTAGAACGTGCCCTTCATGCAAAATATGAAATGATTTGAGGACCATTCACCGAGCAGACACACAAAGACTGCAGACTGGACAGTGAAAAGCAGATGGATCATGGTTATTATGAAGAGTGACATTTGTTATTGTACTCGGGGGGGGCTCATCTTTCGCCAGTCTGTCTCTTTAGTTCTCATCTTCCACAGTTGAAGCAGCAGCAGGAGCTTGTTCTCTTTTGTGTTATCTTGTGATCTTCTTGTGTGTTGAGAAACCTGCTGAGCATAGCCTCTGGTCATAACTGTCACATCCAGGAAGAAACGAAAAAAAGGCAAGCGGCAGGCCCTAAATATCAAAACGCTGAAGCTAGAGAGTGTGTTTGCTCATTTGCTAGCGACATTTTTTTTCTTACAGGTTGTGTGCACCCGTAGGCGGAAGGCACAGGATGATATTTAAAGTGTGTGTGTGTGTTATTTGACTTTTTTGTGTCTCCACGTGTCTCGAGGCAGGACATTGTAGAGACAAAAGATCAGGAGAAAGCTATTTGGGGAGTTATTATCAATAAACACATTTATTTATTGACAAGGACTGTTACTTTGACCATGCACAACACTTTGCAAAATGTACTCCACAATGTCAACAACACTGATGTAGTGTTGCACGCTACAGCAACACAGTATGATAGTTATTCACAGGTAATACAGACACATCTCTGTACACTTTCAACATTTCCAAAGGCTTGTCGAATTTAAAGTAACATTAGGATATAGGGGGGAATTTAGGCAGTCATTGTCATAAATTAATGCCTGAACGGATGCAATTCATCAGTGTGGTTATGAATTGCAGCAACCACTACTTATACTCACTGTATAATATTAATATTTTACAGGTTTATAACAAAAATATAGTGTTTTTTTTAGCGTTTTCTTCTCATTGCTCAGTCATTCTACTACCAACAGGAAGTAGACGGCATGCAAATATTCTCCTGAGAAAGAGGAAGGTTCAGTTTTAGCATCAACCACAAGACTTCTACAAGTAATCCACATCTTTTCCCTTATTTACAACGCTAACCATTGCACACACGCCATGATGACATTATAATAATAACATTTTTTTGTTTTTTTTTTAGAAAACAACATTAAAATCTTTATAAAATATCAGTCAACTGTTTGTACAAGGCAAGCAGCAGCAACCACCACAGGTAAATGAAGCCAGTGCAGGTCTGCTACATGCTGGCTTCAAAATAAAGAGAAACACACTCCAAATGCATTGAAGTCAATGGAAATAAAACCTTCAAATTTCCTGAATAAATACAAACTACTTTTTTTTTTTTCCACAAGACGTTAGTGTCTCAGTTGCACTAATAAAACAGACTTAAGCTTTCAGAAAAGTATACGTTCATTTACAGATGTCTCGTATCTTCTTGCCCGTCCAAACACAGCTACACTCAGGTTTCACCACATTACCCTAAATTGGATTTTCTGGCAGGATTGTTACACGCATTATACCCAAACTTAGGCTTCAAAAGGTCCTTTCAGAAACCTAGCGGGGATACACAGATGCTGCATCCATGTTTTTTCCGCAGTCTGTGGTATAAAATGATGTTGTCAGATTAGCAGCCAGTGAAGCCTGGCTCAAACATCTTCTTGTCTGCTCTATCTTGTTATCATGTTGGAACACGTGTTAGCCATTAAACATCATTTTGTACTACTATACCAGCCCTGGAGCTGATAGTTCAGCAGCTAAGCAACTGTAATTTAAGTACATGTATACTATTTTTTCCCTTTTAAAAAAAAAAAAGCAAACTCATAAAAACACCACCCCTTCCACATTCATCTCCACTCTATACACAGAAACCACATTAACCAACAGAAACATCACAGCATGATGAATAAATAAGGAAAAATGCATTAAGACCATCAAGTTCAATGTCAGTTGACCGAAGACAAACAGCAAAATTTAGACAGAAATGCCCGTACAGCTTAGTAAAAATAAACAACATTTGGGTCAAAAGACTCAAAATTGTCTTCAGAGGAAAAAGGAGACGGATTCGGCTCAGCGTTTTAAGATTGTTCTAAAAGTCCAAAAGTCACAGCTTTCTGTTACAGACTGCAGCGATGTGAAGACTTAAAAGGCTGTCCTCTGTAGAGTTTGCTGCTACTCCAGCGTTAGAAGTAGAAGTACTTTTAAACAAAAAACGACATACTACATATTACTACAAAGGTAATATGGTTTAGGATGGCTATGTGCAGGATATGTGTGTGTTAGTGTGTGTGTCTAGCATCCCACAGCATTGCCGTTGACCTCCGTGTTCCTGAGAGGCAGGGGGCTCTGAGGAGGCGGGGCCGTCAGAGAGGGAAGACGGACGCGGGGCGGCTCCATGGAGTTCCCTCTCACTGTGATGTGGTCCCATCCACCCTAAAAATAAAAGGAAATCAACTCCAGACACTTGTGTTTGTTGCAAGGAAACTTATTTACTGTTTGACTTTAAGCACAACTAGAATTACTGCCTCTTGGTCTAGTTGCAGTTTACATCCACGTCTGTCCAAAATGTCATCACTACATCATTTAAACCCAATTAGACATTTGTGGAGAATTGTCATAATTAGTTAATTATGAATTCTTGAGTTATGGCCAAAAACACGTTTAGTGAGGTCACAGTGACCTTGACCTTTGACCACCAAAATCAAATCAATTCATCCTTGAGTCCAGGTGGACGTTTGTGCCAAATTTGAAGAAATTCGCTCGAGGCGTTCCTGAGATATCACGTTCATGAGGATGGGACGGACGTGATGACACAGTGACCTTTGACCAGCAAATCTGATCAGTTCATCCTTGAGTCCAAGTGGACGTTTGTGCCAAATTTGATGAAATTCCCTCCATGAGTACCTGAGATATCGCATACAACGCTCTGTTTGAGCTCCCACCCACCCAAAAAGCCCAGTCTGCTCTGATTGGTCAGATTTGTCTTCGGCCTCCGCTCCAGCTCCGCTCTAACTAGGTTTGTGTGAGGGTGTGCCAAACTAGCCACTACGCAGGTATTATGCATTATGTGTTACTTGGTGACATCACCACGTTATGAAAGAAAAGGCGGGACTTCAAGCAAGGCGTTTCAGGCAGTTCAGGAGCAGTGTTTCTCCCTTTGGTGTGGACTGTGAGCTTTGTAACTTTGCCGAACTTTTACATGCACAACAACTATCACACACTAAGGGACAGGGAAAAGGCACAAAAGCATAATACTGTAGGTCCTCTTTAAGACTTTTGCCAATTATATTTAAGATTTTTTAATACCCTGACAACACTGTCATACAATTTAGTTTCTTTGGTGCCTTACCCCGATGCCGTAGTCCCACGACTGTCCTTTAGGCTCCACAGGTTGGACTCCGAGCCGATGGCACACTGTCCCACAGCTCAGACTCTGGCTGCCCTGCACCTTGTCCGCTATGATCCACACCTACCCCACAACAAAACAACAAAACACCATACATCACCCGTCAAACAAACAACATGCAAGGATTGTTTATGACCTCGAAGTTACATTTCTTATGATGGATACATGTGTTAACACATACATTTCGAAATCTAGTCATTTTGAGAAATATATTCTGAATCATTCATCGAAGCTGCAGACTTTCATGTTAGCAGTTTTAAATAATAAAAAAACAACTCATTGTCAAGTCTGAACTTAAATACCCCAAAAATTGCAGGAGGTAAAATCTACAAACTGCCCACAGCATGCTCTTGTTCACCAACTCAGTCTTTCTGTTGTGCTTATTACAACAAAGAATATTAAATTGATAGTTATAGCATCAGAAAAAAAGGCTCACAACTGCTGATGTATCAAATATAATAGCTATCACATCCACATCTATCATTTACTTTAATATAGACAGCAACAAAAGGAGACTAACAGTGAAAAGAAGTACTGGTACTGACCTGGTCCAGAGGCCCTGCAGAGACCTTGCGTACATTATTAGAGAGGTGTTCCCAGGAGGAGCCCTGAGGGTAGCTGGGGGTCACACCCTGCCGGTACCACAGGTTACCTGGACAGAACATCCAAGAAACATAAATATCAGGTATCTATTTATTTAAAATCAATGTTTGCCTAAAAGGTGAGCTCTAAAACACAAATGCAATCGCTTTACCATTTTCATCTACAGTGTAGACGGACGTCCTCCCAACAGACACCTGCTTCAACTTCTGTTTGGCCGGGGAGGGGATGTGGTACCAACAGTCTCCTGCAGAGGGAGACATAACACATAAATCATCTTTGTTTGCAGCATTAGAAGTTTTTGTTTTCCTTACCTCTGCTCATTTTTAAATAAAAGTTTTAGATTTAAATCTGACAGTGGCAGAATATCACAGTTTTCTCCCACTGACCTGCTGGACTCTGTGCAGACACAGATCCCCTGTAAAAGGCCGAACCGTCCTTGGCGATGGCCCAAACCTGGCTGGCAGCTCCGATAGAGATGGACTTGAAAGGCTGGTCGGTTCCCACGTGGAGCCACGAGGATCCCTGAGAGACCAACAAAGAGTTTGTTAAAACAGCTACCTCCCAAGTAATGTTAAAATAGTTTTGTTGCAGCTACATTGGAGGTCTCTTTGCATTGTCCATGTTTAGCTACTTATCAACAGGAATAGATATAATAGATGTCCTGCTGCACTCTTGTATCAAACTCATGAATGATAAATGAGTCCCTATTAGGGATAAAGGAAAGGATTCCACGCCGCAGGGAAAGACAATGTACAAGGTACAAAATGTGGTTCTGCGCAGTTGCAAATGAGACCAGGAACATGGCCGTGAGTGTTTACAGGTTGACTCACCAATTGGTGTTAAACATGTTCATGGGGTGTCGTCTGTATTCATTAAGTACGTGTGACTCACGGCAGGCGTCAGTGTTGTGACTCCCAGTCGGCAGAGCACGTCTCCCTTGTTGCTGATCGCCCACAGGGGAACCACGTCCACGCTGCTCTGAGCTGCGCACGGCAGGATGGTCACATCACTCAGTGATATGGGCGGGACTTCCTGCCAGGGTCCTGTGGTGACCAATTTACACTTCCTGTGCAGGAGGGGAAAAAAACACAATGCTCACAGGTGCTAAAGATGCTGCTGGAGTTTGAGATGTGGCAAAAGAACCTGGGCCTTGTTGTCAAATGTGGATGACCTCAGGTTTGTAATCAGGGCTAAAACGATCCTGTTTAATCTCATCCAGAGAGGATTGATTTGTTAATCCTGGATGAAGTTACTTTGAAAAACAGTATGCTCTTAATTTGAAAGTTGAAACCGTGATCAGTGTTAATATGATTGGATGAGCGCTGATCATGCAACATGATCGAAATCATCAAAATCAATCCTCCCATAAGTCTCATTTGATGTGTTCTTGCATTGTTACTGGTGTTATTGTTGTTCTACATTGTGCTGCACAATGTTTCCACACGTGTATCACTTTTAGCCAGTTAGATATTACCTGTGAATATAATAGGCCATTTTCACAGCAGCTATTTTCACATGTAATTGCAGGGTAAACACACGTGTCACTGATCAAATTAATTACGGTCCTGTTTCTATTTAGTGTGTCACAGCCATTTCAGTGAGTCAACATGCACAACACCAGAGCCCTGGCACACCTCAATGGATCAGGGCCATAATTAATGTTATTTACTACACCTGAGTTTACCCTGCAATGACTAAATGGCTATTGTGAAAAGGACCTATTAGACTACAAGTGATGTTGGTGCATGATTGGTGGAGGTTCCCATTGGACGGGCTGAGAGACTTTTTCAGTGATAATCAGATGCCTGCTATGAAAATGAAACCATGCAGCTTTAATTACGCAAACAATTTTCAGCTAAGTGAGTTCTGCAGTAAAACATTTAATACATTTTAGTGTTCATTTTAATGTTTAATTAAATACCATATGTTCTGGCTCCATTAGTCTATTAACAGTCTGAATCTTTGAGTTGAGTTTATGTTCTTTTTTTTCTCACAGTATCTCATTTGTAAGGCTTAAAAAGATGAATGATTGTAAAGATGCTCCTTTCATTGTGTCCTACACTTGACATCAGTCATGCATTCAATACTATTTAAAGATCTCTGTCTCCTCTGCTAAATCTATGTTGACTTTTATAAAAAATCCTATACACACACACACACACAAACAAAAGCCGCAGATGTCAAGTGCGCTGGCCGGTCTCAGACCACTGAGTTCCTGCTGAGCAAATACATCTGAGAGATTATTACAACGGCGTTGCTTTTTATAGTACCTGGCCCACCGCCTGCGACGCACAAAGTCCTTCATCGTTTTATAGCCATGATATGACCTGCATGGAGAGATGAGGAAGAGGAAGGAAGGAATAAATAAATAAAAGTAATAACTATGTGGGCAGCATAGTTTGAAAATACTGACACAGCAGGTGGACAAATGAAACCTACGCTGGAAAATCCGCTGCGTATTGCCAGCCATCTCTGTCTGTCGACCCCGACACACTGTAGTCGATCGCCCAGTCGGACACCTGGAAACAGCAAATTTGGGAAGTGAAACACTGAACACATCTGTATTTCTGGCTACACGCCTCGTCCGTGATGATTCAAGACCAAATATTTATAGTTTGGTCAGAATGAGTAGGATGAAGGACTGGTTCCAGATCACTACAGCGTATCTCCTAGCCGCTAGCGTATTGTAGCTGTACTTACCCACGTCCACTGAGGGGAGGGTGCTTTCATATTTGTTTTCGTGCACTCATGTAGTCCTGATGCATCACTCCACATGTAGCGGTCTGTAGGGAGCCCTCTAAAATAAACCAAACACACTTTAAATGAGTGACTTTAAATTTCAAAAACATCAAAAAAAAACAACATGTACTTCAGCTGTAGTAGTAATATTTGTGTTTGTTTGTCACATCATAGTGTTATGGTAAAGGTTTAGATGTTTAGTGACAGAAAATCTCATCAAATTGCAGTGACAGTTGTCTTAGAGAGTGAACAATACTTGTCACATTTTATTTTCATGACACGTTAAGTGTAAACAGTAAAAACAGAAATGTGTAGCCGCCGCAATTTCATCAGAGTCAGCCATATTAGTCAGGGAATTTCCATGTTGGAGACCCAAATTTCACAACTAAGCAAATCATTGTAAATATTTCAGTTTTATTTGATATAGATAGATGCCAGCTGTGAAAGTACAAACTTCCCCCCCTTTAACTTAAATCTCAGCGTTGTGAGCCCTCTATTGTACCTGTTGGTGTAGCCGGTGACAGGGTTCCACCTCTGGTTCTCATAGATGTAGACGCTCTTGACATCCGACTGTGTGTAAATGTTATCCGTGCAGCTGGCCAGTCCCTGGGAGAAGCCTCCTCCGTAGCCCCCGGTGTGGACCCAGGCGGTGTGGTCGTAGCCGATCCCCCACACTATGCCAACGCTGTTACACTCCACCACACGTAGGTGACCTCCGACCTGCCGCCAGAACCTGCACAAAGGAAAAAAAATGCTTCATAAAGGCTGAGTGATTAAGATAAAAAAGACAAAGTGGAAAATATCAGAAATGAAAAACTTTAGCACGACATTCTTTCCCCTGCACATGAGTTATGTGTATGGAGGACTAAAGCTGCAATTTTAAGAAGTAAATCAAATGACTCAATAATAAATATATTAAATAATAATAAAATAAATGTACAAATAAAAGCGTCAACTATCAAATAAATGTGCAGGTTCATTTGAAAATAAATAAACATGCACCGAAATAGAAAAAAAAAAATTAAAATCTATTTATTTATTTGACAAATTATTTATTTATTTTCATAATTTATTATTTCCCAATTTATTCTTTTCTACTTACATTTCAATTAAAATTAAAATTATTATTATTATTTTATTTACTTGCACATTTATTTGATACATTTATTTATTATTTCATTTATTTATTTACTGAGTCAGTAAATATTTGTTATTATGGCAGCTTTAGTCCTCCATAGTTGTGGGGGTTATTCTTACATCTGGTCGCAGGGTGTGGGGTAAGGCGTGGCCTCCAGACTAGGAGAGGGCTCACTGACAAAGATGTCTCCCTTACAGGTGATGGACCACATGGCCTGTTTAGAGGGAGGACCCTGGATCCCCCTGGAGTCGCAGCATGACACACTCAACAACGCCAGCTTGAGACCGGGAGGGATGGAAGAGGGAGAGAAAAATGAAAAGTGATTAGAAGAGAAAGAAAAAGAAGGCAATAACAAAGAAAAGGTAGGGATACAGTATCCATACATACCCAATCGTGCATCTCTAGCTCTGTGGCTGCTGCCAATCGGATCGGCCACCTCTGTTTGGTCCGCTCAGGAGTGTAGATGGCAAAAGAGTGTTTGGAGTCATTTAGCACAGGAACCAGGACGGTGACCTCGTTGACGAAGGCATGCAGGTACTGGACACAGTGGCAGTAGAGATGGAAGAAGAGAAAGAAAGTAGATATAGAAGTTTTAAAAAGTACACAGAGGAAGAAAAAAGAAGAAGAGAAAAGCAGTAGTGAGCGCAAGAGAGAAACTGCAGTTCTGATTCATTTGAATGACTCATTCCATTGCCATGAGTCTCCACTGTGTTAACCAGAAACCTATAAATCAACTATTTCCCTCCAGAGGGCTTATGAAACTGGCACATATTGTATTGACACAAGTCTAATCCACTCAGCATCACCCTGAAAACACACACACACGTCTTCCTCACCTTCTTCTCTTCATAAAAGTTATAATAGATGAAAAGGATGCCGTCTTTGTTGCCCTCTGGTCCCGAGAACTGCTCCAGGGCGAAATGAACATCGACCCACTTGTGCGGCTTCCAGTCTCTCCACCACTGCATGGTTCCCTTCTTCACCCACACAGACTGCAGCGGGTCGGGCAGAGGAGTGAATTCATTAGTGATCAATAAAAAAAAAGAGGGAGGTGAGACGGAAAAAAATACCAGACAGAGACAGAAATAAAGTAGAAAAAGAACAAATATCCTGAAGCTGCTGCTAAAGTACCTGTTCTATGGCCTGCTCATAATGTCTGAAATTATCCATCTCTCTTTTGGTCCTCTCGCTGAGTTGCTCAAAGATTTGTCTCCGCCAGGCTGCCGTCTGGGCCGGGGAGACGGACAGACTCATGGACTGGACGGACTGGACCAAAGCTGGGAAGGACAGAAAGGAAAAAAATCAATAACTGAAAAAAGAAAAAGGAAACTAAATGGACTCAGGTTTCCTGCAGACATGGCTAAGATGTTAAATGAATACTCACTCTAATGGTGTGTTCTGGGACTCAGATGTTATTGAATAGTTATGTTACACTACTTCATACAGTACATGGGTTGCAGTTTGAGTGTAGTTAGAGCTCTCTTGTCCCCTTAAAACAGCCTAAAATATTAAAAGCACTGATTCTATGTATCTCATGTAACTCACATGAAGCGTTCATAGAACAGTTGAACCAGCTGAGTTGGGAGTGACTGTCCACAGAGCAGCCGCCTCCGCTGACCCACGCCCACAGAGGGTGCTCATCGGCCCCGTACGGGTCGTCCATGGCCAGAGTGTATGTCGCCACCGATGACAAGCTGCAGGTGTCGGCTGAGTCCACCACCGCCGCTCCAGTCTGGGCCTGCAGGCACTGAGCCTCCTCCAGATCCACGTTACTCCACTGGGGGTCAGGGGGACCTCCAGACTGGCTGAGGGAAATAGCTACGCCAGCACAGAGGGGTTTGACCTCTTCTTCTCCGATGATGGGCGGCTCCTCCTCCAGGACGGCTGGACCTGCAGGACCGCCGCCCGGTCTCTGGGTTTTTCCTGGTTCTCGGTCAGAGACGAGTTCAGAGATGAAGCTGTCGCTGGTGACTTTGGGGATGCGGGGTTTGGGGGTCTCAACGGGTTGGTCAGAGAGGTCTGTCGGAGCGTCGACGAAGGACTCAGGGGAGGTGGAGGCGACGGGGCGACTGGCTCCATCTGTAGATGCTTTCTCTGTGTCCGATTCCACGTCACTCACTGCCGACGGAGCACGCACCTCGCCGCAGAAGTAACATCCAGCACTGAGACATGGAGGGACAGAAAGAGGAACTGAATTTAGTTTTGTTTTCTATGTTATTAAACCGTGACTGTTGTATGTTGATTGAAATCTGTTTATGTCTGTGTGTGTGTGTCCACTGAGGCCTCTCTAACCTCTGAAGGCTGCTCGCGCTGGCGCTGGAGTGGGATCGATCTCCGTCTCGTGGGACGCTGATGGTCTTCCAGGTTTTCCCGCTCAGTTCACTAGAGGTCACACCTTGTCGGAAGTACACCGCCCGATCCTCGCAGCTGATGGCCAACACCTACACACAACAACAACAACAATAGGTTGACTTAATTATGTCCACATCCCATAACGTGACACTAAAAGCAGTGTGGCAATGCTAAAGTAAACCAGCAGAGAGGAAGGTACTTGATATGTTACTTCCTAGGGTGTGATGTCATGTGACTGGAATTCACCTGGTCGTTGAGTCCTACGTTGATCATGATCATTTCCCCCACCATGTTGATCCAGCCGGAGCCGCAGGGGTTGTGGGAGTTCACGCCGCGTCTGAACCACACCTGGCGACGCAGGAGAGCGGAGAGAAAAGTGCTCTTTAGCATAACACACATCCGCTTAAACACGACGGTTAATACCAATATTGGAAAAGTACATAGAGGAGAGTATTGGGAATAACTGCAGAGTGAATATATATATACACACAGATATGCAAAGGTATTGTAAAATGTAGAAATAAATAATATGTAATAGACAATTAAGTGAGAAATTGGATAATGGTGATAAACAAAAAACACTTTATTAGGATAACCATTTTATTATAAGGTAGCTGGTGTTTGTTTGCAGCAGTATTCCAATCATGTAGTGCGTCTTTCATTACAGAATTTTCTTACTTTGTTGTCCTTGGTCAAAGCCCAAACAACATTGATTCCCACGGCTACATGCGTGGCTCCCACATCAGGGCTGGGAGAGTCCACCAACGTCCAGGAGGTACCTGACATGCAAAAAAAATATTATTCTCAATACAGACAATAAACACAAACCACACCCCACCTCTTCCCACCCTGCCTACCTTTGGGGCAGTCTCTGCCGATTCCCTCCCTGACAATGAACTGCCCCTCCCACAGCACCGCCCAGATCAGATCCCCCGGGCCGCAACTGATCTGGACCACCTCCCCGGGGAGAGGCACCTCCTCCCACAGAGAGCCCTCAGGATTATGGTGATAGATTCCCTCTCTGAACCACACCTGGATAAAAAACAGAGGGGTTAGATCATCTGGAGTGATAACAGCACAGGAAGTGAGGAAAGAAATCTCTCTGCATCAAGTATCACAAACGCAGTTGTTTATCTGACGTGACAAGACTGTGTGATCTTGCTATGGGCATTAACAAGGTAAAAAAAATAACAGACACACAAACACATCCTTAGTGTGTGCGTATAAGTGTATATACAACACAACATCTTAAAACCCATTACATTAGATAATTACATTAGATACAGTTAATAAAAATTTATATTTTAAAAAGCATGACAGCAAAGATTCAGTAGTACAAACTGCAAGATATGCTTACATAGTTAATTTGCTATTCTATCAGCAATGCTTTAATACTGTAATACATAAATGGTTGATTGTTATTGCTCTTTTACAGCGACAAACACCAGAAAATATGTCGCATTATGCATGAGAGGACAGTAAAATACTGTTTTTCCACACTGTCGCTGACTTAATTTGTGCAAATTACAAACTAATCAAGACTTGAAGTACATTGCCATGGATACCTAAGGCTAATATGGGTGCTGCATGTGTGTGTGTGTGTGCTGTACCTTTCCCTGCAGGGACACAGCCCACAGTGACAGCCGGCCTCTTGGCTCCTCGTTGATCTCCCAGCCTCCACAGCTGATGTCGCTGAAAGGATCTGGTAGAGTCGTCTGCTGTGCGGGGATCTGTCAGCACACACAGGGAGAGAGAGACGCAGGTGAGCAAACAGAAAGCTTTACACACACTCAAATACACACACACACAGTATAACCCACCTTAGCCCAGGTGTCCATGGCTTTGTATCTCCTGTAGCGAAGCCACCGCCTGCGACGGACGCAGGAGTTCCACTTCTTGTCTTTGGTGTAGGTGGCGGGGAAGTCGATGGCGTAGGTCCATCCCTGCGGATACAAACGTCTCAATTATTAAAACAAGGCAGGAATTTAAAAAAGACAGAAACTGATGCTGAAGTGCGGGAGATGTAAGAACAAAAATAATAATTCACCCCTTTCTCTGTGGGCTCTCCCTCCAAGTTTTCATCGGCGTACCAGTCGCCCTCCCACTCCCAGCTGTCGGAGGGTAGCCGGAAGCCGTCCAGAGGTTGGTGTTGCAGACCGGTGACATCACTCCACTGCCAGCGGTCGCTTGGCAACAAACGCTCTGAGAAACCATCAACAGGATTCCATCGCTGACAGAAAGACAGACAGAGATGGAATGTTAGAGCACAAGGTCAAAACAAGCAAAGTAAAAGCAGCGGTTTCCCCCGATAATCCAATCTCTCCAATCCAATTTAACTATGTTTGAAAAATGTACTAACAAAGAGCGCCCTGTAAGAACAGCCACTGCACAGTATTGACCTAATGTGCATAACTGGACAGCTGTGTGACGACAACCTGATGGTCCAAAACGTTTGCAATCATTCACAGGAACCATGAATCTGAAGTTCCACATACAGTTTACTTTCACTGTGTGTGTTATTTTGCTTCAAATCTTGTTCAACGTACTTCTAATGTGCTTTGTGAAAGCACACAGTTGACAGTTGTGTGCCGGAGTTGGCAACAGAGGAAGTATGACACTGCTGTTTGAGGATGTTACGCTTTCATTTTCAGTCACTCAATCACACATATCACAAGTCCAAGCGGAACTCAACATTTTCGATTTGACTTAGGATACTTTGTTGAGGAAATAAGGGAGTTTTTTCCCCAGAGGCAAACTCTGTGTAAACATGACCCACTTGGTTCTCGTAGGTCTCCTCCTGGTAGCGAACCGGCAGGTCAGAAGCGTGGAGGTTCAGGTAGATGTTGTTGTCACAGGCGATGCCCCAGCAGCATTGCCGTGCCGCCGTCACCCGTTTGAACTCCATCTGGGCATCGCGGCACTGCTCCCACAGCTGGCCCGCCGTGGACAGGCTGTAGACCCGCCCGTACACATCCACCGCCCACAGCAGGGAGACGGGCATGGTTGCACCGGGGAACCTCCTACAGAACAGGAAGAAGAGGGTGTAGATAATGTAGCTTTAAAGTTACAAATATCTGTTAGTTCCAGTGTGTCAATGGAGATAATATTCATACCAAATACACCGTTATTTATAGCTGCATCCTTACAGTATGTCTAATTAATTAGTACGTCCCTATTTCTCCACTCAAATGTTTTCAGAAACATCTTGTAGTGTACTGTTTAGCTGTAAAATGAGAAAGTTTGCTCCGGCTGGTGGGCGGTACTTGATATTTCCTCAACTGATCTCAACATGGCTGCGAGGTCACAAACTTTCTAATTTTTCGGCGACACAGTACACTACAAGATGTTTCTGGAAACATTTTGAGGTGAGAAATAGGCATTACAGTAACAGAATATTGATTCATATTTGATCAGCGCTGCAGAGTTTGCGAGTGATTGACAGCTGCTCAGAGACGACAGACTCCAGCTCGGCTCTGATTGGTTGTTTTTCTCCGGTCTGTGAAATCTTGCAGATGCCATTAGGATCACCGGAGGACACAGAGGCACATGATTTTTTTTCAGATTACCTGTCTCATGCCCTAATGTCAAGACATATTGACCGTTTTATAAAAATACATTTTTTAATCATATTTGTTTCAACTTGCCTACTTCAGCTTTAAGTGGAAGGATTAGATTTGATTCTGTTGATTAAGACAAGCTGTTGTCAGAATAGGCCTTTTTCACAGTAGACACTTGACTAGACTACTCATAGCAGCACAGGTGTTACTAATAACACTGCTGATGAAGTTTGTGTTGTTTTCAAGTGTCCCACTAAGCCAACATGAACAATACCTATATCACTAATATTATAATATATATATATATATATATATATATATATATATATATATATAAAAAATACTACTCATATTACTATTAGTAGTAGTATCATTACACAGACAGACTCAGGAAATCCTTTGTCCCCCGAGCCATT
>CAKAOI010027553.1:43892-69847 GCA_916701655.1 Sebastiscus albofasciatus | reverse complement strand
CAGTAATATATATATATATATATATATATATCATGATAGGATAAGTGAAATAAAATATCAAATAATCAAACTGATGTTCAGTGAAATTAAAGTTTATATGTTATACATCAGACAAAACTTTTCACACATGTAAGTCAAAAACTTCAGTAACTGATTTTGGTAGTTTGTAATTAACATTTGCTCAGAACCGTTAATTAATATGTTCATATTCTTATGATGTGATCCACTGAAATATATAAGGTATTCTGTATTTTTCTATATGTAAGTAATTCTGCATAAAGAGTACTTTTAATACTTTAAGTACATTTTACTGATAATACTTCTGTACTCTTCAATTGCATTTTAAATGCAGGACTTTTACTTTTAATTGAGTATTATTCCGATGTTGTATTACTACTTTTACTTAAGTAGAGGGTCTGCATACTTCTTCCATTGATTACTGCAGGACTTAATGTGTTCTTACATTGCAGCGTAGCACAGAAACGGGAAAATAAAAGTGATGAAGAGTTGCAAATTAAATAGCTTGATTAGCCACTCAGTATGTGCTGAAATAGATGGTTCCTTTCAGATAATTCAGCTGAAGATTGGGAGACAAAAAAAGAGCAATCATAACAAATCAAACATGCCAAAAGCAGGAATGATTGTCTGGAACAGAAATTTGGACTAAAGTAGGGTTGTTGGCTCCAACAAAATGTGTTGAAGAGAGGGAAAACCTTCAAATTCTGCCTTAAAATACAAAGTCGAACCACAAAACACGAGACATTAGAATCACAATGGCTAATTCTGAAGCCCAAATTAGGATTTTCTGGCTCTAGTAACTGACAAAGACGACACTGAGTGGTAAAACTAAATCCAGGCTTCACAATGTCTAAACTTATAGGTGACATCACAGACATTTGGACCATAGTTTTCTGTTCCTTAAGAGTTTGTTTCCATCATTATGACCTCCTGTATAAATCAGGATCTCATGTTGTACTAGTTGAACACAACAGCTCACTAGAGTCGCTCCCATTAAATAGCTCATTTAGCCGTGTGATGTAACAACCTTTGAAAGTCCAAATGAAAAGACATAGCAGGCCTTGTGTCGGCCTTTGAAGTGAATTCACTCATGCAAAGGGTGACTGTAAATGACTGTCACCCCTGCAGTGTGCACCCCATGCCCTGAAGCCAGAGGGATTTCACCGGCGTCCAGCCGAGGACTGCGCTGGCACGGCCTCAATGACCTCTGGTCTCCAGGCAACTGCCTCAGAGAAGAAGAAGAAGAGTGGTGTGTTTTGGAAGTTTTCAGAAGTCACAAGTGAAAAGGGACTCCGAGCAGCTGGAGGCCCCCTAATAACCACGTTGTTTGGCATGTTAGATGATGGGGAAAAAAAAGTTGTATATTCTTTAACACTGGAGAAGACTCGTTGCAAAAGGATGCCGATTACTTTAGATTTGATATTTCATTCATGATGCATCCATCAGTAGGCTATCCTGTATATCTGCATGTCTATTATCAATATGTTTTATTGAATGTTTCTTTTCCACACTACATTATTCTTTAGACAAACATTATTTTAACGTATGATCCCTTTAACTTATTTTAACGTAAGATCCCTTTAATGTAAAACCAGCAGTAGACTGTCACTAAATACATTTACTCAAGTACTGCACCCAAGTACAACTTCTAGGTACTTGCACTTCTCTTGAGTACATCCATTTTTAGATATTTGATACTTCCACTCCACTACATTTCAGAGACAAATACTATGTTTTACTCCACTATAATTATTTGACAGCTGTAGTTATTACAACACTTTGAAGATCAACATTTTGCTCATAAAATATGAGGATTTGCTGTAGATTAAATTATCATTAGCAAAAACACAGAATGCACCTAAATGCATTAGAATTTTTAATAATAAAGCATTATAAAAGGGGTCATTCTGTCACCAAATAAATGCTTTTAGATATGATACTTGAGTGTGATTTTGCTGCTAATAATGTTGTACTCTTACTTAGATTATAAATACAGGAAATGTACTTGTAATGGAGTATTTTCATAGCGTAGTATTACTACTTCTTCCACCACTGCCTTGAACTTGAACATTACTTGAGAGCTGTTGAATTAAGGTGATTTGTGTCAATAATGGCTAAAATACACTTGTTCTATGTTACTAGTGAACCAAGATTAAACATATCCCCAAATGGAAAGAAAAGAGTAAGTAAATATAGTAGTGCAGACATTTTTAAATACAGTAACACATGAAGAAAATTTAAGTTTAGTGATTTTGCAGTCTCATCTCATGCAGGTTAAAACACTTAATTAATTGTTATATAATTGATAATTAACTAACAATAAGATGAAAATATGGAGGTTATTTATTTTCATTTTTAACATGTAAATATTTGTATAGCCTACATGAAATCCTAAATTGCCAACTGTCTTCCCAAGAGCATTTAACTTTATAGCTCAGGGCCTATGGATATTGGCCAAACACACATTATATATACACCAAAAGTAAATGCAAAAGATCAATAAATTAGGTAAAATTCACTGTACCAGCTTTACAGGGATCCTTGTAGTCGATTGCATCACCGAGGTAGGTAAAATCACTGTCCACTAACTCCCAATCAGCCTCCAGAGAAACGCGCAGACTGCACAGCAGCAACAGAAACGTTGGAGCGACTTCCATTACTTATGATAAAAAATATCTACAAGAGGTAAAGTTGGTAATTGTAGGAAGAGGAAAAATAGCGCAAATAATAATAAAAAAAGTTCCTCTACAGCAGCGGTGTGATTTTTAGAAACACAGCTCTGTCTCCATTCTGCTGCAGTGACGCGCAGGACGCAGAGCAGAGCGCACACAGTTCACAGCAAAACACACATGCATCTGCAGCTATGAGGGGCTCTTCACCTGCAGGCAGATGGGTTATGCACGTTTATATAACGTGTGAGCAAGAGTTAAACTTGATTTAATGCATCTTTCTTTCTTACTTTAAATTTTTATTTTTATTTTGTTTAGCTCTGGTGGTCCATAGAGGATCATTTTTGGATAATCAGCTTAAAAACAAGAGAAAAGCTTCAATGTCTACACTGTTAAGAATTTCCCAGTAAAATAACAGTAAAGACCTGGCAGCAGGGTTGCCTTTATGTTACTGTAAAATTAACATTATTATACTGTCGCTGAAATTTACAGCTTTGTACTGTCAATGAAAAATACAGTTTGAACTGGTTGTTTTCTATTAAGTTCACAGTATTTTACAGTTAATTTACTGTTTAAAGATACATTACATAGCTGTTTTTCACCTTTCCTTTATTTTAATGCACTATTTAGGTTGTATTTTTTACATACATTTTAATAAACATTATTTTTTGCCTAGATGAATAGACTTAGCAGGTTACAGACATAGGAATAGTCACACTAAATACAATTAAAGGCACTTGTTAGGAAAAAGGCTATAATTGACTTGTTGACACTTTTCTCAAAAATGTCTGTCTCTAGCTGGCTACAAGCACAGAATGCAAACCATAACAACATGTGAGTGAAGAACAGAGCTAATTCACTGATTTTACAATCATGTACAATGTACAAGCCTCACATGAGCAGATCAGGTCCCAGAATTAAAAAAATACTGCATGAAACTGTTACTGATGATACTTTAGACAGTTGATCAGCAGTAAAGTGCTGTTTTTTAAGAATACATTATAGTTCAGTTAAAAAACGGCCTAAGAGTGTAATTTAGCAGGTTTTCTTTTGTATTAACAGTAAAGCACTGTTTTTAGCAATAACAAGTTAATACTGTTGAAATCCTGCTGTAAATTAACAGCAATTTGTTTACAGTGTATAATTTAAAAGATATGCTATATATATGTTCCAACAAATATCTCAGGCTCTTTCTGGAGACTCCTGCTTCAAAGACATTCTCAATAGGTGTTGATTCTTGACCGGATACACCACCTGCAGGTTACAGGGTCCACTCCACACACACACAGCTATAATGTGTGGAGACACTGCCTCATTAGTGCCAGAGCGGATTGAAGAACAGAGCTAAAGAACAATTTAAGAGAGGAAAGGATCCACTTACTGAGTGTGATGAGTTTAATGTCCTCCTCAGCTGCCCCCAAGCTCATCCATCCCTGTAAGATGTCACACACAACTGTTGCATTTAGTTTTTCCACTTAAATTTAGCAAATACACATTTTTACAAGAGATAAATCCTGTTTTCTGCTCTTCGTCTGAGCTACCTCACTGCTGCACGGTGCCATGCAGTGATGGCAAGAGAAGATTCAGTCTCCTCTATGAACTGTTTTATGTTGGCACAGACAGAAAGGACTACTGCCATGATTTTTTTTTGTTTGGGTGAAAGGCCCAACTGCTGTCACTTCAGTTTAGTTGGTGTCAAATGATCTCTCTATTTTAGCAGCTAATGTTGCTTTGAGATTATCAACGGTGTTTAACCGAGTCTTGTGAAGTCTGATGTAACATCCAGGTCTCAAAGTGGCCTGTATATTTCAGTCATATATAAAAGGAGATAAAAAACGTATTTTTTCTAACACTTTAAAGAAATAGATCGACATTTTGGGAAATACGCTTTGGTTTCATGCCGTGAGTTAGATGAGAAAATTAATACCAATCTCACATCTGCTATATAAATATGAAGCTACCACCAGAATCATATAGGCTAGCCTACATACTGGAAACAATCTGCCTACCAGCAACACTAAAACTCACAAATTAACACATCACAGCTCATTGGTTTACATACAAAAACCTGAGTGTAAAGACGACAAGTTGCAGTTTTGCCACAGGCAGCAGAGAGCTGATTAGGGATGAGTCACAGGGGTCATTTCTTAAATTGAAACCGAGTTCCCCCATAGCGGGGGCAATTGCATACATCACAACAAACACAAGATAAGGACATGTTAAACATGTAGAAACATATTCATCCTGCACACCCATATAACAGGAAGAAGCTCCGCTAAAAGCTCGTAACCATTTTTACCAAAACAAAACACATTCCAACACCAACCAACCAACTAAATGAGCACACAGCAAGAACAAGCTAACAGTGCATGCGCGCACATAGTAGTGCTACCCGCACAAACGATATGCCATTATGAAATCTGAGACTCCACAGACTCCAACTGTATAAGCCTTATCACTCTATGACCAAACTCACTGAACCACCGGCCAAAGAAGAGAAGAAATAAACTTCATTTTATACAGCCAAATCCATAAATTATGTCTTCCCTTTGCCGTTCTGTGTTCAAAAGTTGTGTTCAAGGGCATATCAACACTGCTAATGGCTACTCCGATGGATCATTTTTGAGTCGATTCCAGCCGTCTACTTTCATTTGGCATGGCATGAAGGAGCATTTGCGCTCTGCCTTCCTCCAGCGTCGACCAGCCTATCCTCAGCTTTCCATGTGAAAATATAGTCTATGTCTCCATCTAGTGGATGAATCGTGGTACTGCACTCATTCCTAAAGGCATTGGTCTTCAATACAGGCCTGAGCTGTCATTGACCAAGGGGTTATGGTTTTCTTTGAATGGGAACATAGAGGTCAGATGGATTGATTTTTCAAAACAAAGCCAAAAGCAATTGTATTTAGATGATATTAACCCATAGTGACAAGTGAATTAAATTAAATGAGTTTTACAGTTACTTGAGAAAATTCCCACCTTAAAGTGGCAGTAGGCAGTATATTTTTGGCATCATTGGGCAAAAATTCCATAATAACCTTTCAGCATATTGTAATTCAAGTGTTCTGAGAGATAACTAGACTTCTGCACCTCCTCATGGCTCTGTTTTCAGGCTTTAGAAAATCTAGCCCGTGACGGGAGACTTTGTCCAATCACAGGTCATTTCATTGAGAAAGCGTTCCTATTGGCTGTGCTCCGGTCATGTGACCGGAACTTGGCGTTCCTTCACCAGATTTCACAATGGCGGCGGCGTCACAAACTTTCTAATTTTACAGCTAAACCGTGCTACAAGATGATTCTAAAAACATTTGAGGTGAGAAATAGGCATTAACGTAACATAATATTGATTCATATTTGATCAGCACTGCCTAGTCTGATCGTTTGGTCAGAGTTCACGAGGGATTGACAGCTGGCTCTCATAGACGGCAGCTGGACAGCGGACCTCAGATCAGCTCTTACTGCTTCTTTTCATCCGGTATGTGAAATCTTGCAGATGCCATTGGGAGCACCAGAAGACACAGAGGCACCTGATTTTTTTCAGGTTACCCGTTTCATATACTACTGTCAGGATATAGCAACCGTTTTATGAAAATAACTTTTTTTAATCATATTTGCTCCACTCTCGCCTACTTCAGCTTTAACACGCCTCAACTAAAACCTATCCGAGTTTGCTCTGCTTCACTTTATTAGCTTCAGTCTGTGCACAGGTATAATGTTCAGGTGTTGTGATATGGTTTGCTAGAGGTTTTGGGCTGCAACTGCTTCATTCCAAAGGGATATTCACTCTAAAGTTTTGTTAGGCAGAAATTAAGTCTTCCATTTATGCTGTGTTCCATCTTCATTTACTCTGACCCAGTAACATATTTACTGATGCTTACACCTCTGCAGAAATATCCCAAGTGTTGCCTTTATTATGATACCAAGATTATTCAAATAGACCTTGTAGTTGCAGAGATATACTCTATTCAGTTTGGGCATAGCATTTTTGATGAGGGGCCTGAGACAGAGGCCTATTTAATTGAAAGTCCAACACTGTAGTGATGAACGGTCAGAACCTCTAATGTAGAATGACTAAATATTGGAAAAGGAATACACTTTTGCTTTCTTGCAGAGAGTTAGAAGATTGATACCACTCTAAAATGTTATGTACAGTATGAAACTGCAGTCAACAGGTGATTAGCACAGCTTAGCATAAACCCTGGAAGCAGGGGGAAATAGCTAGCCTGACTCTGTCCACAAAATCCACCTATCAGCACCTTCGCTGGTTACTTCAACACGTTGAATCTTGTCTGGTGTACTCCTCAGCTCTCACAGTTGATAATAGGTCTTTCCTATCTTCATGCTTGAAAGCTCTGTTTTTCTGTTATGGAGAAATACTGATTCTTTATAGTCTCTTATAGCTATTGTTATTCCCCTTCTCATGTCAACCCATTAAGAGATTAATCTGAATACTTTCTTTTTTCTGATTCTTAATCCAACTGGAAATTGCACAGAAATTCACAATAATCAGATTTGCTTATCCTCTCCTCCACATGTGTATAAATCCTTGTGTAGCGTTTCTTTTCTTTTGTGAATCCCTAAAGGTTTCACTGTGTTTGACATTAGAAGGTAATAAAGGTGTTACTTTAGGAGAGACACAACATGTCATTATTCCAGTTTTCACTCAGGTTCTGTTCTCACTTTTAAATAAACTAAACTGAATGACCATTTCATGTTTAAGTGCAATGACTTACGTGGTGCATGTGTTTACCACTAAGTGGCACTGATGGGTAGGTGTAGAATCGAACCTGTAAGAAAAGTTAAAGAACAAAAACAAACAAAAGTATTAGCAAGAAGAAATATCTGGAGAAAGCTGTGTAGACAAAAATAAGAAAACAACACAGTGAAACAAAGACTTTGAAAAAGAAATGCTGTTGATGTGAACTCATGGCACTCGTGTGCTAAAATGATTAAGTGTGGAGAGAGAGAGGGAGCCGAAGACTCAGTCCCACCAGCTTCACTCCTCCTCTGCCAGCACACATCTGCAGCTGAGGAGATGGGACCCTGATCCAGAGAGGAGCGTTTAATGCCTTGGAGACTTGGTGTGCACAGCATGGCTGACCTCATCAGTGTGTTGTGAGAGAGAAAGTGGCGGAAAATCTCCAACTGGAGAGAATTTATATTGACCTTCTCTTTGGTTGAGCTGGTGCTTTCTCTTAAACTTGGGGTGATGTCCCAGTGCTGGTGCAGGCAGGTCCTGCTTGGTGTGGAACTGGGCATGCTGGTTGCGGTCCTGGTGGCCGGCAGCGCGGGGCAGATCCATGACAGGAGGGAGGCAGGGTCGTCCTGCTATGGAGGATTTGACCTGTACTTTGTTTTGGACAAGTGAGTGCTTCTACTTTTTACTCAGCTTTTGGTGCATGACTCATCTGACACAGTTTTGAAGACACAGGTGCAAATGATCTCCAGAAGGCATGAATGGGCTACTTGCATGAAAAAAACATGTGCTACTGTACTATAACTGGCAGCTTTAAAAGTAAAAGCAGCTTTAAGTAAACTGAAAATAGGACAGGTTTTTGGGTTTCGTAAAGACAAAAAAAATCAAATAGGTGACAACGAAGCTCAGTGCCTGTCAATCCAGCTGGCATGCGTGGATATAATGTATGTTTATTTTGAAATGTCACCTGTCTAGTTCCTTCTGCTTAAGGTAGCAGGTTTGCTAAATGTTGAATCATAAAAAGGTGAGAGAGTGAAACACTCATTCAGTCATCAGATCTGATGATTTCTTGTGGTTTAGGACCACAACATTTTATAGCTCCATCATTTTCCAATTTTTGAAACAGGAGTAAACTATTTTCATTTATTGTTAATTGATTAGTGATTTGGTCTAAAAATTGTGAAAAATGCCCATCGCATGTCTCAAGTGAGGTCTTCAAATGTCTTCTTTTGTCCGACCAACAGTTCAAAACTCAAAATATTCAGTTTACAATCATATAAAACAGAGTAATATTTACATTGGAGAAGCTGGAACCAGAGAATGGTTAGCACTTGTGCTTGAAAATGACTGAAAATGATGGATTGATTATCAAACGATTAATTTCCTGTCAATCAACCAATCAATTAGTTGACTATTTGCAATTCTGTGTCATTTTGTTTACCAACTCAGGAGCAGATTTATAGAGACCTGAGTGCCCTGTCAGTGCAGACATAAGGGTTAAATTAACTGTCCATTAAACTGTCATGAAGCTAACGTGACGCTCCTGATTGTCAAGTCATGTGTTCTTGTTTTGTTAGCCAGCTCATTTTAATGTTCTCCTGGATTAAGTTTTGTCACCTCTCTCTAAACAATCACATAAAACACTAGTAACTATAACTTATAAGTTGACAGATAGTGTCTTTTCACAGCGATGAATCATTTGCAAAGTGCTGATGCATTCGCTTGATGAATGATAAAGTACCCTGCAGGGATTCCTGTTGTCAACGTGCGGCCACGTTTCACTGACAGGAGCTCACATTTAGTCCCGACTTCAGCTCTCTCTGCTTCAGTTTGCACAACCCTTTCTCCATTGGAGCCAGATGTTCCAGAGATCCAGAGTTTTTTGGCCGTCTCTGCGCTGGGACTCACATCACAGGGTAAATGAAAACATAAGACAGGGAAGAGAAGAAGAAGAGAGGCAGTGCAGCGTGAGAAGAGGTTATGCATATTTGTGCTTTCATAATTGCTGACTTAGCTTTTTAAAGCTGCATTCATCTTCTGATTGTTGGACTCGAGTCCGCACCTGTTTTCAACATCAGGAGTTGACATGAAGCTAAGCTCATTTGAGAAAAAGACGTGGCACTTTTTCACTTTTTGTTTGGTATTTTAAAAATGAGCAGTGAAGCCACATGAGAAAATGTGGAAATATTAAGCATCAGCACTCAGAAGGAAAAACAAAAGGCTTAAAACTCAGAGGCTTCTCTAAATTTCACTATGACAGACACACAGATGGGCTCATACATTACATACAGTATATATAAAATGCTTCATGGCACATAGACAACAGTAAAACAAAGCAGCTAAAGCATAAATGGACTCAAAGCGCTTTACACTACATGTCAGCATTCACCCATTCACACACACATTCATACACTTATGGCAGAGGCATGCAAGGGGCCAACTTTGCCCATCAGGATCTAATCTAAATACTCAAGGCTATGCCTTTGGGAGCAATTTGGGGTTAAGTGTCTTGCTCAAGGAGACATCGACATGTGACCCGGACAACGTGCTCTACCCTCTGAGCCACAGCCGCCCCAAAAGAAGTCATTCAACTCAAAACAACAAGGAATACCACGTTGGTTATTTAAACATTTTAAATTTTAAACAAAGTTTGTAACGTTACGCTAAATGTGCAGTACTTTTGATCAGACTCAAATATTTTCATACCTGCACACAAACACTTACACTAGTCCCGCTAACAAAAACTATTACAAATCTGTAGCACATTCAAATCATAACATCTGTGTCATGCGTCTTATGTTAACGTCTGTATAATTTGTCACCTGTTTGTACTATGTCACACCGAATATAAATACATAAAAAAAAAAAAAAAATCAGCAGTAAGTAATTTAGACAATAAATTCAACGTTTAAATCATTTCATTCAAGCAAAAATGCAAAAATAAATAACCAATTATGGCCTCTCAAATGTAAAAATGTCCTGCTTCTCTTTGTCTTATATATGATAGTAAACTCAATATATTTGGGCTTTGAACTAAAGTTCGGACAAAACAAGCAATACGAAGATGCCACTTTGACATTTTCTCTATTTTCTGATATTTATAGACCAAAAGATTCAGGAGATTAATTAATAATGAAAATAATTATTAGATGTAAACACAGTGCGAGAATGATGCAGTCCTTGATCGGCTCACATCACTATCTCAAAAGCCAACTCAAGCTTTAAAGGGGCATTCCACCTTTTTATGCATCACTTCAGTTAGTTCAGCTGCATCTATTTTGACTTTTTTTCCTGTCTTTTGCGAGTCCTTTAACTGTAGCACATGCTTCAATGTTTACAGTATACAGTAGATGCAAAGTGCAGTGTTTTATCTTGTTATATGATGTACAAGTTGATTCATTGTTTGTGTTCAACTACTCTACTAAAACGACTGCATGACATAGAAACGTAGAAACTGGAGGGCATCTTATAACATTTTAGTTACTTGGTATTCTTTGAATCTTCTTCTCAGGTCTGGCAGTGTGCAACATTACTGGAATGAGATATACTACTTTGTTGACCACCTGGCTCACAAGTTTATCAGGTAAGTCCGCACAGAAACATCAGATTTAAGGGGAGAAAAAATGTAACCAATAGATATCACCATGAAACTTCCCCAGTTGATCATTTACATTAAGACACATTTTTTAAGTTTTTCTGAAAATGTATGTTTACATATGCAAATGATGTATTATCTTATCATATTTGTGCTTATTTGCATAAATTTCCAGAACAGAAATCTGAACATTAGATGAAGCCAGGTTGAAAATTCTTATTTAATTTTGTTGACATATTAGAGTCAAAGGTTTTTATAGAGGGAATGTTGGATATCTGTTTTTTATCAATCAGAATCAGAAAATAATGTCAACAAAAAAATAGTTTTTTAGGAATAAAATGTTTCTATAAATCAGGCTATGAATGATATATGAACAACCCCCTCTGTAAAAACCTTCAGAAGTGGAGATTTCTGGCTCAGAGTCTGAGGAAAAACCTAATTTTGAGAAAACGGCCTTTAAATATGCATTGTAAAATTCCATACATTTTGAAGACACTACAGGGTAATAGGGTTTTATGTTTAATTTTATGTTTAAATATGCACATGAGGCATTATCTAATGCTAACTCTTGGTGTATTTAGGATAAATCTACAGACGCAAATAGACAAAGTAGTAAAATAAAGACCTAAAGGTGTATTTTGGATGTTTTCTTTCCACTAGTCTGAAAGAAGACATGTTATGGAAGGAAAATATCCCAAAATCTCAAAATGACCAGTGCATGAAAACACTATGTTTTTGCCTAAAGTGTCTCTCCTCAGAGAAAATGACAGAATGTAAAACGTGACAGTCGTCTCTTCTTATTATTTTCCAGTCCTCAGCTGCGGATGTCTTTTATTGTATTTTCAACAGAAGGAAGGATACTCATGGCACTAACAGAAGACAGGTAGCCTACATACATGCATAGCCTCACTCTTTTATTTGTATGTCTGTTGTATTTATTTGAGTGTAATTATCAGTGCCATCTCTTCCATTTCAATTAATGTACATTTTTATTCTCATCAATGATCAGAGATCAGATTCGGGCCGGACTGGAGGAGCTAAGCATGGTACAGCCAGGTGGAGACACCTTCATGCACAGAGGATTTCAAAGAGTAAGACATCTGTTAAGTCAATGGGAAACTGATCCTACTTACCCAACAGTATGGCATTTAACTTTTTTTTAAGTGAGGCCCATTTAAATTTATAGTCCGTCACTGACGCCTCTAATCTTCTCTCTCAGGCCAGCGAGCAAATATACTACGGGACTGGAGACGGTGAGCAGAACGTTTTCCTTTTTAACACTTAATCATTCCTTCTACTTTTTTATCCATTCAAACATGTGGTAAAATCCTCATGAAGACAGAATTAACACCAAAAACACAGCTGCTCTTTCCATCATGTGACAATTATGTTCAAAATATTTTGAAAAATACAATAAAAAGGGATTTCAAGGATTTTATTTATCATTATTTAAATAGTTATTTTTTCCAATCTGTGGCTCTGACTTTCAGGTTACCGGACAGCCAGTGTTATCATCGCTCTGACGGACGGTGAACTGAGGGAAAATCAGTTTGACCTGGCACAAAGAGAGGTGACTTGAAAACTAGCTGAGTGTAATGCATAATTTAAACATTACATTATTGAACTTTTCTCAAACTAACCCTTTTCCCAAAAGCTGGTAATAATAATGCATAATGTGGCTTCATCACCATCATGTAATAATGATTCATGTCACTTATTTTTCCCCTCACTTTCTTACTGAACTATAATATAAAATTACATAATTTAAATTGTAAATTCACAGTCAATTACCAACCCGGTCTCACAGGAAGGCGTATAAATAGCATGGCATTATAAGGACTTTCTGCTTGTCATAAGGACGCATTTTAGGCTTTTCTCTCGTCATTTGCACGCCACACAACAAAACTACAGTAACGTCCTCAGTTAGGTTGAGGCAGCAAAACCACTTAGTTAGGTTTAGGAAAAACGTCATGGTTGGTCTTAAAATAAGTACGTAAACTAAGTAAAATATGTACAGAAACAACATAACATAACTCAGAGCATAGCATATTTACGCAGATGTCAGTACAAACTACATGGTAAGAAGAACATAAGTAAGGCGTTCTTATTGCGTGCTAAACGCCTTGCGCATTATCGTGTCATTCATACGCTTTTTCGTACTAACGGGCTGGAATTACACACGGCAAAGACGTTGCTGTGTTGTCCTCTTTGGGTTAAAGACTTCCAGGTTTGTTGTGCTTGTGGTCACATGACTCTCAGTGATGTCACAGCAGATGTGTTCCAGCAGCTGGCCTACTAACATTAGCAGCAACATCACTAATGGAGGCTTGTCCACAAGTGGAAAAAGCTTTAAAGTTTTGACCCATAAATAACAGCGCAACTGCACTTTTCTCCCCATTGTGATTTACTGATTCATTCATCATTTTACTGAAGCTTACTTGTTGTTTGTTTAATGTCTCAGGCCGGCAGAGCGCGCCAGTTGGGCGCCACTGTGTACTGTGTGGGAGTAAAAGACTTCAATGAAACCCAGGTAAACCAATATGTCAACCAATAAACCAGTTAACCAGCAGATGAATGAATCAATCCAAACTATAAGACATCGGTTAATCATTCAGTAATTTGTCTCGACAGCTTTCAACGATAGCTGACAGTGCGGAGCACGTCTTCCCGGTGAATGATGGATTTGAGGCGCTACAAGGGGTCATTGACTCGGTGCGAAAGACACAAGCATGGCACTTTCAGATCACGGAAAGATGATTAAATACCTCATCGCATAATTTAACCTACTGTACCTTGAGTTTGGCTTTTTATGTTGTTATTTTCCCTCTCAGATCCTGAAGCGATCATGCATTGAGATCCTGGCTGTAGAGCCGTCCAGCATCTGTGAAGGAGGTAAAGACAACACACAAACACCTGTGTTATTTATATCATATTTAGTTTAGATACGACACTGTACTGTAATTGAAAGCTACATACAAGCATATTATATACAGTATATATATATTACCGGATTACATTTATGACTATGTAAGCTTCTTCAAAAACACACATTGCACATCCTATTGCAAAGTCAAAATGACATGATGATTATAAAATATAAAATATGTTCCATTTAATCCCACTTCTTTCCAGAATCTTTCCAGGTGGTAATCAAAGGAAATGGTTTCCTTCACGCCCGAGACGTACAGAAAGTGCTCTGCAGCTTTCGCATCAATGACACAATTACTTTGAGTAAGTACATGCTCCAAGGTTTTACTAGAATTAAAAAAAAAATAGTAGAATTAAAAACTTCTGGTTTTAACATGTATTAATCCATATTTGTATAAATCCAATGGGTCAAATCAGTGCGTAACGTGAAATGAGTCACTTGTATAGTGACAAACCCACATCAAATTTTCACCTAACTCCGCAGTCCTCCTCAGCTCTATGGAGCATTTTAACATCTTTCAGCTCACCGTTTTGGTTTTACAGCTTGCAATGCTACGGGCCCAGCACCAAACAACAAACAGACAAAGTTAGCAACTGGCTGGTGGACATAGTGGAGTATTTAGCAGCTAACAGTTGTGGAAGAAGTACTTGGAACCTTTACTTAAGTAAAAGTAGTAATACCACAGTGTAAAAATACTCAATTACAAGTAAAAGTACAAAAGTATTAGAATCAAATATATACTTAGTATATGTACAATATACAAGTATTAATAGTAAAAATACTTATGTTATGCAGAATGGCCCATAATAATAATAATAATAATAATATTTATTGGGTTATAATTATTGATGCATGACTGTATACATCACATTAAGATTACAGCTGGTTATGGTGTGGCAAATTTTAAATATTTAACTGCTGGGCAGCTTAATCTACAATAATATATCATAATGTATTAGTTGATATAGATTACCAATTAAAAATATACATTTGTACAGTAAATAAAGCTGTCAGAGAAATGAAGTGCAGTAAAAAGTACAATATAAAAAGTAGTATAAAGTATAAAGTAGCAGAAAATGGATATACTCAAGTAAAGTACCTAAAAACTGTACTTAAGTACTCTACTTGAGTAAATGTGCTTGATACATTACATCACTGGCATGTAAAGAGACGGATACTGTTGGTGGAGACCAAAACGGAGGTAAAAGAGAGTGAATATCGGAGTTACATATATCAGTTTGCCAGACACATGACTTCAGATGATTGATAATGTTGCTGTGTGTCTGCTGGATTTGTAAATAGGCAAATAACAAGTTAGCCACAGCAACTTTACAGGGCTGCAATATGTTAAATGTGAGAGCTTGTTGTGGAGTTCTGCCCAAAAGAGAAAAAAGACTGTAAACAGGGGGAAACGACTAGCCCCGATCTGTTCAAACATAACATATTAACCAGTATAACTGTATCACCTCATCCTCTGTTGTCCACGTTATATTGTGAAGTGATTGACTGAAGACAACAAGAGGTGTGTAGGTGTGTGAATCCAAACTATTAATAGACAGAATAGAAAAGCAGCAGTTTCCCTCAGCAGCCGTTAACATCATTGTTCCAAGTTAGTTGTGGCCATACAGATGGGGACGGGCGGAGGGGGGGGGGAGCGGCTCTTTGCGGCTTACAATGATTTAAATCCCCGTCCTCCCCTCAAAAACCATCAACACCATCTTCCCCTTCTTTAAATCAGCTGGTATAACGCTCAACGAGTCTCAGATGTCTGCAGGGGAATGTGGATCTCATCAGGGACGAGCACTGTCTTTGCACACACTAGACACCCACTCAGCCAGGGTAAATAAACCACAACCCTCCCTCATTTGCTTCGTTTTCCATAAGGAGAGGAAGTCCAAGGATTTAATAACAAAAAAGAATATTTTGAGGCTTGAATCTCCTGAAGTTGCAGGACTGGTAGAGAAGAATCAAGCAAATGTTTTTCCTTTGCATCACTTTACTTTCTTTTTCACCAATGATCCTGACTTATCTTGTAATTTACCCCTCAAATCACATCATTAAAGCATATCAAGATACAAATTCTTCTGTTCATTTCCGCAGTGAAAAGACCGTTGGTGGTGAAAGATACCTACCTTTTGTGCCCAGCTCCTGTTCTGGAAAAAGAGGGAACGTAAGTGATTACTGTTACCGTTCACAGACAGTCTGGGTCATATTAGACTGAGTACTGAGTGGGCCAACTTTCAGCAAATTATCATCGCTCTAATTTACTATTCTCCTACCATTTCTACAGATCTGCCACTCTCTACGTGAGCATGAACAATGGCCTGAGCTTCATATCAAGCTCCGTCACAATTACAGCAGTCACTTGTGTGAGTATAATGTAAAGCAAGATCCCTCTAAAGAGCTGAACTCACACATCAGCGTATGGATAAATGTACTCAATGAACTTCAGTCCAGACTTTGGCTTGTTATTTTGTGACTCCTACTATTGTACTGTTGGCCATATGGAATCATTGCATCACAAAAACTCTTTTTGTTCTTGTGTGCGTCAGCTGTTTCTTTCAGTTTATCTTTGAAGAAACTGCTCCTGTCACACATGTCTGCAACGGCAGCAACTTGACTCTCTGACTCACTTTGCTGGCCTTGACTTTTTTTCCAGAGGCCACTCGCGGTATTGCAGCAAAAAAATCGCCCTGCGTCCCAAAAAGCATTTTCCCCATAGATCGCCATTACACAAGAGACGTCTGTAAAACTGTTGACAGGACACCTTGAACTGCAAACAAGGTCGAACATGAGTCTTTCTATTCTGAATTTTTGATCCATGGAGGTTTTATATTTGTAAAACTTTCATCGAGCTGCAAAAAGCGATTTAAAAATCTGTGACTTCATCACAATGTTAAAGTCTATGGACCAAGCGGGAACTTATGGGCGGTGCCAGCGGCCAAACGGTAGTACTACAACTTACGTGTCTGTCACGTGCTGCCGTTGGGCCCAAAAAGATTTTTTCCCATACACCTACATTGGGAAAGAGACGTCTGTAACTTGGTTAAGTATTTTTTAGGGAAAACTTCCCAGTACGAACATTTGAATAGCCCTTTTTTTTTTTTTTTTTTTTTTTTTAAATCATTAGGTCCTAAAAGAGGTAAAATGCACTAACAACTGAATCCAGAGTTATTTTTCTCCCTCCGTTCATGTGAATGAGACCCAGACTGAGGGCTGGGAGGCGGTGTTAAAGGAAACGCTACAGCGCCTGCTCTTTGGGCCCAATGGATACGGAAGATCGCTGGATGATCCGGGTACTGTTATACTCGGAAGTCAAGCTTTTTTTTTTTTTTGCTTCATGCGCCACTGAGCAACTCTCATAGGAATGAACTCAGCCTCCGCCTCCAACACTGAATCCAGTTCTCTTTATTCATCCATGGTATGCGCCAGATGAGCAATTCTCATTGGAATAAATAGGCTCCATCTTGGGGTCTGGTATCCAGTTCTTATAATACATCCATGCTTGACACTGACAAGATGTTATAAAATTTGAAAGTAATCCATAATGTCATCTGAAACTATTACTCACCCTGATAAATATTGTTGAGAAGACATGAAAGAGCCAATTGATATGATGACTATCTATGTTTGAAAAGTGAAAGTTGTATCGATATTACATAAATACAAAAATAATTTAAACACACAAAAGCAAACCTTGATGTTTTGACAAAGCAACATGAGGTTGGAGTAACGTTGTGTACAGGTTTGGTGCGGTAATGACTCACCCTGGTTATTATGTCCTGTATCTATTCTCCCCTCTAGTCTGACGGGACCTTTGTGGCCATCGCTCTGCTCATCCTGCTGCTGCTGCTCACCATCCTTCTGCTGTGGTGGTTCTGGCCTCTCTGCTGCACTGTGGTACGGCGGCCATCTTGGATCCTCTCAGACTGAAGAACATACAAAATGTGTTTATGTTATAGGACACACCGACGCATACTTTTTTGTGTTTTTGCAGGTCATTCATGAGCCACCTCCTCCAGTAATAGACGACAGCTCTGTAAGTAGTTTCTTCACCTTTCTGCACCCATATTCATTTCTTTACAGTATTCATTACCTTGTTTTTGAAGCATAGTCTCATCTATTTGCTTTACTCTTGTAATCATGAGTACTGTTTCCTTCTTCTTCAGGATGATGAGGATGGTTTTCCCAAGAAGAGGTGGCCCACAGTGGACGCCTCGTACTACGGAGGACGTGGAGTCGGAGGCATCAAGAGAATGGAGGTAGAAAGAGAGAACAGCAAGCCAGATAGCAAATTAGTTAATATGTATTGAAACTTGGTGTTCAACAATGTTTTCCGGATACTTTGAAACTGACTTAAAGTACATTCTTTAAGGGCATGTTCATGCATGTGAGCGTGCCCCACTGGCTAGCTCACGGCCGCCGCTCTGCACCGCTCTCATACAGCGGTTACAGCTGATAACGCTGTCAGGACCGACGGTGTTGTTGTAGCGTAGCACCCACCCTCCGATTCCACCCCAGGTTAACACCGCTGGCTCTGTCAGCAGTTTTGCCGTTGTTTTCACTGTTAGCACTGTTAGCTATGAACCGCTGATTCAGCCGTCGCCATGTTGAGAGCGGTGCATAGGCAACAGAAATGCTCCCAATCTTGCATGTAGCACCTTTAAATTCCCCAAAATAATGGAAATCTTAATCGTTAAAATCTCAAATCAAATCATATTTATGTGTACGTTGCACAGAGGTTTTTGTAGTGTAACTAAATTCAGCTTTTTTTAATATCAAACATGACATTTTTTAAATATTCAAATGAAATCGACTGCATGTCTGTATCCATGAACCGTCTTCAGGTTCATAGACGAAACACGTGGCGGTCTTGAGTCTAGCACGCGGCTACTTTGAGAGAGATCAAACACAAATACAGCAGGAATACAAAAGGAGACAGGAAGGGACTCATTCCTCAAAAAAAAGATGAGTATGCAAATCCATGCTGGAAGCAACTGAGTCACTTTGTTGCCGCGAATACTCTGGAGAGTCCAGATGAGGCCATCTGGCCAGTAAACTGCAAACATGACAGATTTACCAAAAGCCCGGAGGCTAGGATGTGTTCTCTGTTAGCAAGCTTGCGTGATTTGTTTGTGGTTGGTTACACAACAGGCCAGTGTCTTTGGTTTTTGGCAGTCTGCTCAGGAGAAATGAAGGTGAACTCTTGTGTAAAGGCTTGGATTTTTGAAAGGAAGGAAAAGGTAAGCAGTGGAAAGAAAAGTCACGATGTCAAGAGATTTCTTGTGGAATGAGAAAAGGCAGTCAGACATCTGAGCCCTGTGCTACCTGATACAGTATGTGAACAACAAAAAATGAGACGTCCGCAGGTCAAGAGGGACCAGATGTGTCTGCTTTCTGAGAGGATGAAGGTCAAGGAGACAGAAGTGTGAAGTGCTTTACACACTGGTAGTGCAGTCTGAGGAGTCTGTGCTGTGAACTCGAAGCCTTGAAGCGCCACCGCTTCCAAACAGAGCAACGGAAAATATGCACAGCTTCATTTAAGTGCGTTCTCTGCCAAGTTAAAGCCTTCATGGCTCGTCTGTGGCAGCTGCAAGGGAGTAAATCTGAGTAATGAACTTCCAAGGTTGCTTTGACAGAGCTGGTTTCACTCCTGATGTGATGGATCGTTCTCGACATTTACTTTTGCTTTTTTAGTGAGCATCAAGGTAATGATAAAGCAACTTGAAAAAGTGCTTTAGTGAAACATTCTTTACATTTAAGAAGACTGGCTTCCTGTGGCAGTGGGTGTCTTGTGGAATTTTGAGGTTTTATGTTATAAAACAGGTTTAAATTAATTGCTGTTCTTTGAGAGGCTTAGGAAAAATCCCAAATCGGAAACTTTGGAACAGAAATTGTCGCAATTAAAATTTAGAGGTAAGGGAGCCAACTTCTGATTTCTTGCGGATTTCAGAGGACTGGGTTTAATTAAACTCCATGTAGACATGCCACAGACATCTGGATATGCAAGGAAAGAGTAATTTTTATATGTAAAAATAAAGCAGCAAGTTGTTGTGAAGATTGACATCATTGAGATCATTTACGACAGTCGCAGTCATTTAATGCAGAAGCAGAAGCATTGGTAAAAATGGGTCCTCCTGGAGCTGACCTGATTAAATGGTCTTGTGATCTCAAAATAACAATTTAAAAGTCAGCACGCCAACAAGCTCATAATGACAATGCTAGCAGGTTTAGCAGGTACAGTGTTGCATGATCAGCGTCTTAGATTAGTGTGTGAGCATGCCAACATCCACTACTTAGGACTGAATGCAAAGTATAGCCAAGGCTTATAGGAATGTCATTAGTTTTACAGGCATTTAGTCATAAACCAACTATTGAACAACTATTGGAAAACCTGTTGATGGCGTTGGAGAAAAAGTTAAAAGGTACAATGTGTAGGATTTGGCAACATTTCGTGGTGTGGTTGCAGATTGCAAGTACACCTCCACTCAATCCTCCCTTTTCAAGACTGCGGTAATGTGAGCCGCCGAGTGCAAAACCTTGGTAACGCCGTTCGCCTCGCTCAGAGGCCATCCTACTAGACCTCTTACCATAATAACACAATGGATGTCAGACGGTGGCTGGTGGTACTATGGTTTTTACTCTGAAACTCACATTACTGCAGTTTCACAAGCATGTCGGAGAACTACGGTGGCCTTCAGGCAACATAAAAACGTGGAAGGCTCTCTCTAGAGCCAGAGTTTGGTTTGTCCATTCAGGGCTATAGTAGAAACATGGCGGAGCAACATGGTGGACTCTGTGAAGAGGACCTGCTCCCTATGTAGATATGTAAGGCTCATTTTAAGCTAACAAAAACACAACAATTCTTAGTTTCGGGTGATTATACACTATTGGAAATTATATTCCATCTCTGCTAATAGATCATCTGGAATGCAACAAACATACTGGACTTTTAAGAAACAATGACAATCCATTCAATAGTTGTTTGAGATATTTCTCTTGAAACCAAAAATGTCAAGCTCATGTTAGCATGGTAGTAAAAGCCAGTGGATCACCAAAGTCAGTAGAATTCATCATCTGGTAACAATGAACTTCATGGCAATCCATCCAACAGTTCCTGAGCTATTTCAGTCTGGACTAAAATGGTGGACCATTACCAGAGCCACACTGCTAACGTGGCTAGAAATAATTGGAAACATGGCAGCTCTCTGCTTCCGTAGCGAATGTAACCAAATATGATGGTTGATTTCTCATGCCTGCTATTTGTCACTGACCGCAGAAGAAGTGCTGAAAGCTTTTGTTTCTGTTTAGGTCCGATGGGGAGATAAAGGCTCGACTGAAGAAGGAGCCAAATTGGAAAAAGCCAAAAATGCTCGAGTTGTGATGCCTGAGGAGGAGTTTGATCCACCACGGCCGTACTACAACGTGCACAAACCTATCCGCGTGCAGAAGTGGTACTCTCCCATCAAGGTGCTCCAGTTTTTTATTGTGTTATCTATTAATTCACTCAGGACTTTCAGGATTCGGTGCATGTTAGTCTTATTTTGTGCTTGATTCTGTAATTTGTAAGATGTCTGTTCATATTTTGTTTTTTTAAAGTTTTTTTAAGAGTATTAAATACTTTAACAAAAAAATCTTAGCTTAAGGTCCACTGCCTAGCTTTTTCCAGAGCTTTCAACCACATCTTATGGTCTTCCTCAGTCTGCTCAGTTGTCATAGAGACATCTAACTGTCAGCAAATCTATTTCACAGCAAGAATTACATAATGTTGACATATGTAATATAAAGCATGATGTAAGTTCCAGATGTTTTAAAACACAAAGACCTCTTCCTTATGATGGCGTCCGTCCCCCATTATCTAAAAATATTATTTTGTCTGGGAACGATGTGTGACCAGGAAATAGTTAATAAAATATGTTTCCTGACATATTAGTCAGCTGGATGGAGGGTAATAAGAACCAGACATGAACTGAGTTCACCCTTGAATATGGAATCTGTTGAGCGGGTGTTATTTCTAACTAAATACACTCTTTGTTTATCTGTCGCTCTATCATTTAAAGCTTCCTATGCAAGAATCAAACAGAGGCATCTGGAGCACAAGGTGGAGTAGATACAGTCTGGCAGAGTCACAAATAAACAGACAAACTCTGCTTGTTATTAACTCAGTTTTTAAAAGGATTGTTGTTGTTACACTGCCCACAGATTATGTTAAGGAGGATCTATTATGCTCATTTTCAAGTGTGTATATTGGGTTTCTACTAGAACATGTTTACATGCTTTAATGTAATTAAAAACTCTTTATTTTTCTCATACCCACTGTGCTGCAGCACTTCTTTTCAACCTGTGCCTGAAATGCTCTGTTTGAGCTCTGAAAAGCCCAGTCTGCTCTGATTGGTCAGCTGGCCCACTGTTGTGATTGGTCAACCAAACCAAACTCTTTGGACTTCGCTCCAGCTCCGCTCTAACTAGCTTTGTTTGAGGGTGTGCCAAACTAGCCATTAGGCAGGCATTATGCAAATGTGTTACTTGGTGACATCACCACGTTACAGAAGAAAAGGCGGGACTTCAATCAAGGCATTTCAGGCAGTTCAGGAGCAGTGTTTCTGTGTGGGAAATTAGCTTCCTTTGGCCTGGACGTTTGGCTTTGTAGACATTTTACATGCACAAAAAAACTATATAACCCACTAAAGGAAAGGGAAAATGCACAAAAGCATAATAGGACCTATTATGGTTGTTATCGGAGATCACTGGTATAATATATTGTTTTTTTATTTGTGCTGCCATCTGTGATCATCTCTCTACAGGGCAAACTGGATGCTTTGTGTGTCTTCCTGAGGAGAGGCTATGATCGAGTGTCTGTGATGCGACCTCATCCTGGAGACAAGGTGAGACACAACGACAAGCCAGATACAACAGAATAATGGAAAGCTGTGACTTCCTCTATGGAATGATGAAAAACAGGATAAGCTCTTTACGGCTGTAAGATAAGAACACATTCAAAACAAAGCAGTTAATAAGACTGTGACCCGACCATGTCAACTTTTGGCAGGCAGACGTGATAAAGACTTTGCCAAGAACTCAAATTCATGACCTCTGGGAATGAGGCATAAAGGAAGTTTGGAGCAAAGGATCACGGATCAGCAATGGATCAGAATATAAATCTTATCTGCAAGACATTAATTACATGTTTTCCATGGTCTAAACATTTTTTAAAAAGTCAAAGCTGCATCAAGGTGACTTTGAGCAAAACCCTCAAGTGGCAAAGAGAGTAGACAAAAGGTAAAAGCAACTGCAGTATTGTCTGGAGGAATGCTCTCGTCTGCAGAAGTCATTTAGAGTAGATGCTCCAGCTCCCAGCGTCAGCTCGACTGGGCTGGCAGGAATGCTGTTTCCTTCCATGACACTCACTAACGGAGGAATTTCCTCTTTCCATCTGTTGAGAGCTGTACCCCTCCAAGCCTGCCAATCGCTGTGCCACAGTAATTGTTCATGGAATATCTGCAGTTTAGCTTTTCTTTAACATCTCACTTTGCACAGTTCATAAACAAAACCAGCCTCTACAATGATCTCTGATTACTTTTTGTTTTTCTTTATTACAGGGCAAGTGCATAAACTTCACCCGCGACAAATCCTACCCTGCTCCTCGCTATCCCATCTACAACCATCCCTCTACGCCCGTCTACACTTTGCCCCACAGCTACCGGCGTCGTCCGTCAGAGGGCAGCCAAGTCTTCCATCTGCCCCCTTCGCCAACTTCGACGCTCCCCCCTCTGCCGTCCACTCCTCCCCCGTCCTCCACCACCCCTCCCATGTACACGCCACCACCAAACAGAGCCCTGCCTCCTTCCAACATGGGCTCAATCTCTGCACCCCCGTCCCCAACTGGCTCCCTACCGCCTCCACCTCAGGGTCCACCCCCGTGTAGAGCGCCTCCTCCGTCACGCCCTCCTCCACGCCCCAGTCATGAGAACCTCTGATGATTAAAAAAAAAAAAAAAACACAAAAAAAGGATCCAAGCTCTGCAGGATGGAAACCTGAAAGGATCCTGTTTAACTGTTTGACTGTTTGACTGTTTAACGTTGAGGCTGCAGCCGGTGATTCAACTCAACACGCATGACGTGCCACGAACGATGACTTGAACATTTGGTGTATAGCGAGCACAGCTTTGGCTATTAAATGCTATTGGAGCTAAGCAATTTATTCATCTTTTAAGAACTTTTCTTCCTAATATCAAATCAGACACATTGGTCACGCATTACGATGTGCTACAGAGTCGTATAAACTTGCATTTTTAGCCTTTGCCTGATGTGAATCTTTTTGATTCGAACGAATAGTTCACTGCTTTGCGCGGTGAGAAACTATAATCATTACTGAGTTTAACAGCAGAAAATCCAATGGCTCAGCAACTGCGTCATGTGTTTTATACATGCAAGACAGTGCCGTCTTGGAAAATGTATATTTTGTGAATGGATATTCATTAAATCACAGAAATATATACAGGATGTATATTTTCATGATCTTTTTAGGTAACAGTATGGAGGGCAGTTAAAGGAATAGTTTTTTTAATTTTGGGAAGTACATTTTTTTGTTTTCTTGCCGAGAGTTAGATAAGAAGATCGATACTACGGTTATGTTTATGGTAAATATAGAGCCAGCAGGCGACTTGTTTATGAAGTAAGTGACTATAATAGTTCCAGTCTGTCACTCTCCATTAAACTGCAACTTGCTGTTTTGACATTTATGTTTGTGTATGGATTTTGTGTGTTTGTGTGTATGGACACACAAGGTTTAACTTGTTTATTGGTGAGTTTTAGAGGTGCTGGTAGGGACATTTTTTATAACTTTTTCAGTGTGAAGACTGAAGACTGACTCTCATCTAACTCTTAGCAAGAAAGTGTATTTCGCAAAATGTCAAACTATTCCTTGAAGATTTATACATTGTCATAAACATCTCAAAAGACTCCCCTAGACAAGCCCAATTAATGCTACTAAGATCTAAAACCATACAGTTAGAAACCAGAGACTTTAATTTGTAAAGATGTCTGCAAGAAGCTCTTAAAACACAGGAGTTACATATTTGGCTGACTGTAAGTAGCTATTTTAAAGGGGACACACCTTTGGGACTGTCTACCAACCCACAAACTGTGAAATAAGACAACCCAGTCAGTTTTTTGTGGACTGCCTAGAACAGAAAACATGTGATTCAAGAAGCCATTCAGATTTGGCTCCCCTTCCTATGTCACATGCAGGATCATTAGAATATACCGCCCACAGCTTGACAACTACCTTTGCAAAGGTGCTCCATATTCTTTTTGCAAGCCAGTCAGAGCAGACTGGGGTTTTTCAGAAGGGGGTCTTAAAGAGACAGACGCTAAAACGGAGAGTTTCAGACAGAAGGTGAATACAGGTATGAGAAAAATAAAGTGTTCTTTGAACATTAAAGCATGCAAACATGTTCTAGTAGAAACTAAGCTTGCCACGGTAGTCGGTGTTACCGGTATTACACGGTGTTCGGGCACACGCCGATTACATTACGTACCCACTGTCGTTTTGTATTTTTACAGAAATAAAAGTCTCAGCTCAGAGTAGCAGGTGTCATATTTTACACACACAGGACAAGAGAGAGTTGACAGATGAGATGATGGCAGAAGATTTGGTGTCGAAGCGAAAGGAAAAGCACATATTTGGCAATATTTTAGGTTTAAACCCCAATGCTATAAAGGAACAATAACGTTAATGAGGCAATCGGCATGAGGAGGACGGGGCGGTTACAGCCGGTGTGCGCGGCGGAGCAGAGCCAGGTGGAAACCTGGGGCCCCGCCTGGAGAGGCCATACACAGTCACCCGTCGTTAAAGGTCAAAGTAAGCGCTCTACACATATTGACCGTCATCTTTTCTTGTAAAATGTCCAGTGTAATCGGTAACACTGGTGTCATAAGTTTATTAACCGGTGGGAAAATCCCTAGTAGAAACCCAAAATACAAGTATGAACCAAGGCCTATGGAAAGGAGGCTGGGTCACGAGTCATATCTCCGGGGGGGGGGGGGG
>CAKAOI010027553.1:31417-43865 GCA_916701655.1 Sebastiscus albofasciatus | reverse complement strand
AAGCACATGCGCAGTAAAATCTCGCCTGCACTCGCTGAAGTTGAGCCAATCGCAACGCACAGCCACAGCTTTAGTTACACTGCACATGTGTTATACCCCAGACCCATGTCCTCCCGTGACTCAACCTCCTTTCTATAGGCCTTGGTATGAACCAGGAAATGAGCACAATATGTCCCCTTTAAAGTTACGTATAGCACTGACAAAAGTGACCCTCTGGAAAACCACTTTAGACTGATTTAGCGGCCAGAATGGCAGACTGCAATTCTTTGAGTCTTGTTATTAGATGTTTGGTTATGGTTTACCTGTTCTTCTGCCCTCACTCACTTAGCTGAACACACTTCCAATGAAGGTTGTAGACAGCAGACAGCTTTTGAGGTTTTTACTGGAGGCAATTTGTGAAAAAAAGCATTGGGAAACAATGAAATTCCATAAACAACAGTTATATCAAATATGACTTAGTAACAAGGAAGCTGGATTCACAAAAGTGTAGACTAGCTGTCAAATTCTGCCTCATGTCAGGAAGAAACAAAGTGCCACAGGTCAAAGAACAACATCGAGGAAGTACAACAGTAATTAATCTAACGTTAGTTTAACATACACAGGAAGTCCACAGGAGTAAAAGTAAAAGAGTAAAATACACAACAATTACTGTTGAACAATTACTTCTTAGAATTAGCAATAGCAGCACATTAGCTCCAGACAGCTAGCACAGTAGCTAGCTTAATTAGCAGTAAGTAGATCATGGAAAAATTTAATTAGGCTAGATTTAATCACAAAAAGGAAGTATACTTACAGATAACGCTCCAACAGTGGTATTTAAGGAACAGATAAAAGATGTCTGTCATGCTGGCTCGCTGTCATGACTTACTGTCGACCTACAGAGAGACTTGAATGGAAGAGGCATCGTTAACGTTATTAGTTACACCTGTGCTTTCACTGCCATGACGAGTCTAAATGTTTGCTATGGGAATTATTTGTGAGGCATAGAGGGAATAGATTTTACACTCAGAATTATCTCACTCTCAAATAAAATAAATATAGCGCAATACATAGTAAATATGGAGGGACTTCAGACACGGAGCAGGACTTTTATTGCTTGGTTACATCATGTAATAAACCCAACCTGAGCAGAGGTCTAATCAGCAAGAATTAAAAACACTTGTGTGGCTGTGCATGGCCTTTAACTTTAAAAACTGATCATCTAATGGTGCCTTCGAATGAAACTCATGAGCTCGTGTTTACAACATGGGAAGTTGTGTACACGATATGCTTGTCGTTCAAGTGGTTAAGTCGTGAAGAACACCGCTGCTAAGCAACGGCAATATTAACGTCACTGTCGGTGTGTAGAAGCCACAGAGGCTAACAATTTAGCAAGCTAGCAAGCGGGTAACATAATGAAGGAAATGCAAAGGCATAATGAATATCAACATTTTCCTCAGACATATTATAAAATTACGAAGAAAAAAACAATATATGACTAAAATTACAATATATTCACTTATTATGTACCGAAAAATGAACTTTCATGGCCTTTCATGAAATTTTCCACTTGAGGTTGTGAATACCACATAAGGGGGGGCATTCATATGGGCTAAACTCGTGAACACGATAAACACGACCTCATTTGAAGGCACCCTGGTTACAACCAGACAAGTTAAAGGTGCAGTGTGTAGGATTTGGGGGCATCTAGCGGTGAGGTTGCAGATTGCAACCAACTGAAACATCTCCCGTGTGTGTATGCAAAAATGCGAATGGCCCTATCTAGAGCCAGTGTTTGGTTTGTCTGTTCTGGGCTACTGTAGAAACATGGCGGCCGGCTCTGTGACGAGGACTTGCTCCGTATGTAGATATAAACGGCTCATTCTAAGGTAACAAAAACACAACGATTCATATTTTCAGGTGATTATACAATAAAGAAAACATGCTTATTAAGATTATACTCCTTTTCTGCCAATATATCCCCTAAATGTTACACACTGTTCCTTTAAAGGCCATTAAATAAATCAAGATAGATGAATTCACTTTAACTAAAGTATTTGCTTTAAACAGATTTAAATGGATTTTATAAATTGTAAGTTTGCTTTTATGCCTGTAATGCTTTCAGAAAGTACACAGTAATAATACAAACAAAACTAAGGCTTTACATCTTTGACAAGAGGAGTTGAGCTGCGGTTGAGATGGTTACACCTGGTAAAGGTGCCCCCAGATGTCTCCATACAAAGATATTTTGGTCACCGCCATTATGGAAAAACTGGAGGAATTTGCTGGGAAAAGCACATCTGGGCTGCTCTGCTTTCCTGGCTGGCACTGCAGGAAATGTGCATATGCTAGAAAGTGGCTGGATTAACTAAAGGATGAATAACGTGTATTATTTACTTTATTTATAACTGACAGTTTGGAGTAAATAGTTTCCATTTTGGGTAAAATGTGTGTAGACTCTCTCTAAATAAAAAACATTTCACAATTTGAAATTACGCAACAAGCCAAATAAGCGGCCAGTCAGCTGACTCTATTTTCCACTCAGATCTACTAAAATAAATCCTAACATAGCTTTTCCATGTGCTTTTAGAGCTTTCTTCATTTGTAAATGCTTTCACAGATGCACGCATACGGACTCGCAGACCTGTGGGCAGTGAGCTCATGGAGGCGTGTCTGAGAGGACTGCCAGAAGCCGAGGCAGTCGGATTCAAGGCAGACAATAAAATCAAAATCCAACTATGATGCCATGGAGATCTGGAAGAGGTATTCACGCGGCTTAACGCTTTACGGGTGAGGTTAACAAAATGTTTACCTTCCTGTTGAAGAGCATATAACTGGAGCATAAAGACGGGGCAAGTTAAGCCCTTTGGGGCCACTTAAAAGTATTTTTTGTCTATTTTTAATCCTTTTTCCTCGTGTTTTTTTAGCTTTGTGTTGGCAGTTTGTCCTTTTTTCTGTCAAACAATATAACACAATATTAAATTCTCTCATTTCTAACAAAACAAAACCATATGAATGATCAAATCAACTTCCTTCTTGATCTTCCTTTACTGATTTTTAGACCCTCTATGTTTAGTGCCATCTGTGACATCAGTAAATAATCCTACAGCACATGAATATGTTTCACTTTAAGGAGCTTTAGCAGTGGCCTCAACTTGGCGTAGTGACACAGTCTACCTTGGCTGCTCAAACAATGGCAATCACTGACGTCACACAGCTAATCAGCTCCACGGTGAAGCAACCTCACAGTGTAGCTTTACACACATATCCATGAGCTAATTCACAGGAAAGCCTCAGACTTATCTATTTCCATTTACGTACACAAATCCTGACATGTTTACTTTGATGAAATCAGCTCACGACCTGGCTCGCTCTCCTCTTTTTCCAGCTCTTACTAAATCTACGCTCACATGACGTTTTACGTATTGTTGAATAAAAACAAGCAGCTCATATTTCACACAACTCACCCTTTTCCTCCTCAAGTATGTAGAAGTTTAAGCTGCATGCTTTAGTGCTGGTTTATTGGGGGATCAGTCTGACAGACACCTGTGTTTATGGTGTTTTCCATTTTACCTCTTTATTTTCTTTAAGCTAGCATGAATAAAAATGAAGATAAACTAAAAACTTTCCTGGAAAGAGTCTACCTTTGGCTTCCCTGCCTCAGAGTCAAGGACAAGACTGCAATAGTAGCATGTGGAGCCACAACATCCTGCTGCATCTACAGTAGAATAAAGAAGAATAGGGACTCATCATCCACACAAAGTAAATCTCAGCAAGTCTATCAACACACTAGAGACATGAAACAACATCTTCAAAACCCTGCAGCACTGTACATTGTTGTCTTCTTAACCAAAATGTGAAGCAATTTTCAAAAACAGTCAAACTATATCTAGTCTTTGGGCACATGATGTTTTTGCTATATACTCCATTATATTTTAGGAAAAAACAGTAGTCCCATGTGCCCAAATACTACATACTCGTAAGAAGAAAATTACTATCTCAGAAACTACAATGAGCACAATGAAGTATTTGGTATCTGTGAACTCATAACAAGTTAAATATCAAATATATGCACACATACGATATGCAGTTTTAAAAAAAAATCATATGGAAAACCTTTAATAAACACAATGTTGGCGTTTTTCAATATATTTTTCAAAAATCCTGACTTTGACTATTAATAAAGGTGTTATCTTTCATGTGATCTAAACATTTTAAAGTTGTACTGTTAGATACTTGCCCAAAGTATGTCCATAACAAATTTCAAGACTTTAGACCAATCAGAATAAGATTGATCAATAAATGTGGTATTTTTCCCCTATATCACACTAAATACATTTTGGGCACAAATGAGTTAAAAGCCTGGATCCCCTAATATGAAACAAGTTGGCAATGAGGCACAAGTAGAAAGAATGCCATTATGTTTACAAACCTTTAATAAAATCAGTTTATTTTTTTCACTGACAACATGTCCTAATGTCCAGTATTAATAGCCAGATAATATAGAAGTATACTGTTATCATGGTAAGGCAGCACGGTTTACAAGAAGTCCTAATCTGTGACAAAGTAGGAAGCAAAAATTAGAAGCAATCAAAGAAATCTTTTCACCTTTAAGAGAAACTTACTGAACAGTCGGCACGGTAGATGATGTTTTTTTTTTCTTGAGAATCCCTTCTGACCTTTCACTTTATGCTGCAAGACATCAGTGAGTTTGAACCACAGACACGATATGTTTCATTTAAAATATCAAATAAATATAAAATACCTTTCAAGAGAACTCTAAAAGGTTCGTTAACACCGGTGCAGTTTGTTGGAAAATTGCAGCACCAACCTGCGAACCATTACTAAGCAGTAAAGAAGGTAAATTGAGCTTGAAATCATTAAAGTCCAGTACAGCTCTCTAGTGACCAGCCATTTGGGATTTTGCGTAACTTTTCTTAAAATCTTTATAGAGTTAAACAGTGCTTTCACTGTTAATATGATAGTAATAACTGCATGAATATTGTTTGTCCTTCAACTGTGTGAAAACATGTTTCACACTATTACATTTAATGTCTCATGATTTCTTTGGCTTGAGCAGAATATTCAGGTATCTTTTGCAGCACTTACCTGCATCCATTTTGGGAAAATAACACAACTGGTATTAAAGGCACAATCCGTAATCTAAATACAAACAAAAGTAAAAAGGGTTAAAACCTGCAATCACTGCCAAATCACCTGATTCGACTATTGTCAGGCCATTAAGTAGGCGTTATCCGTCGCTATAAGCACCATAGATGTGGGTCATTAGAGGCCTGCTACGTTGTAAAACTGAATGAAACGTCACATTTTGAACTCAAACATATGGGCTTCTTTAGGTTTAGGCCAAGAAACTGTTAGGTTTAGGCAATAAAACTACAACTTCTTTAGGTTTAGGCAAAAAAAACCAGTTAGGTTGAGGCAATAAAACTTCAACTTCTTTAGGTTTAGGCAAAAAAAACAACAACACTTTGTTAAGTTTAGGGAAAAACACAGTGTTTTGGGTTAAAATAACAAACTCAAAGACAACTACACATTGTTGTTTTAAAACTGTCTATACTACAGCGCCTGACTTCCATTTCTGCTCCGTTCATAATTACTACGGTCGAACTACTGTCTACTACGGTCTCTGTCGTTTTCTTTCTTTCTGTGATCTACCATGTGAAGTAGGAGGCGTAGTAGGCTCCTATTGACCCACATCTATGGGGCTTATAGCGGCCGATAACACCTATTTAATATCCTGATAACAGTCTAATCGGCTGGCCAAATTGATTGACATGTTTTTAATACAAAGACTAAAACTGAAAACTTCATCTCCAAGTTAGCGTTTTCCGACGCTGTTAAATATTACAGCAAACAGTAACGTTTGTAAAGGTCTGAGTAAAACAGACCCATATTTTCAATTATGAAACACACTATATGCTTTTCATTCATTACTTCAATAAAACTGTTATTTACATGGTTAAAAAAAAACAGATCGGGCCTTTAACAAAACCCTTTTTCATATCCTAAATTCAGTTTTAAGTCCAGGACCAATCCTTCAAGTTCATCTTAAGAACTTCTCAGTCCAAGTTCACACTGTTTGTTAACTAAGTGCTGAAATGATGCACTGATATGCTCAGACTGAAAGCAAAACACATGACTGAGGTAGAACATTAAGTTTAAACAAGTCAATAATAGGTAAAAGATTACTTTACTTGTTTTAATACTGCAATAATAATAATAATAATAAAAGTAAAGCTACATTTGAATTTTGGGTAATACTGCGACTGAACTCTACTTGAGCTCACAGAAGAAAGCTCTGATTTGGATTATATAATCAAGGTTTCCCCTGAGAGCATCTTGGTTGGAAAGGTGCAGCAGTGAACGGGTCATCCAGAGGTCTTCCACCGATGGTCCAGGAATGCAGAGGCCCCACCGCTACCGAACCCACAGCGGCCTGCTGACCGATCCTGGAGACGACCCGGTGCACCACCACCGGCTGCTGGAGCAGAGGCGCCTCCCGAACACCAAGAGACCGAGGACCAGGAGGAGCTGATACTGGGACCAGGTGACACTGTTTGCTGGTTTGAATCCGCTGTGTACCAGATGTAAATATGTGAGTGTTAGTAGGAACAGCTTTGGTGGTTTCCTGCCTCTTTCCAAATGGCGCCTGGAGGAAAACATCAGATGCCTCAGCAGGTTTATGAGATGAAGAAAAGGAGGATGCCATCTTGCTTTCTTTTCCTGGCGTTTTAAAAGGGGCCAGCTGGAAGACATCAGAGGTCACCGGGCTGTTTGGGGGCTGGAACTGGGATACTTGGTCGACAGGTATGAAAGGCAGGCCGGTGGAAGCGGCTGGTATTGCACGGTGTTGTATGCTCCTCTCGTCTGATGGCAATATGTGTTTATTATAGACACATGCAGCAGTCTTCTCCTCAGCAAGCTGCACAGAAGCCACAGTCTGAGCAGCTCGCAGTACATTACTGCTGAGCTCCCTCTGCAGGTCTGTGTGTGGAAAAGAAGGGGGAAAGTTAAGATATGAAAATATATGACAGCTTTGCTGAACTCAATCTATGCAAGATATTATATTTTGCTATCTATGATATTAAGCATCACAGAAATGAATGTTATTTGTATTCTTCACTTATGTGCTTTTGCATCTAAGAAAAGCTGAGCCCCCCCAACATCATCACCTTTAGAGAAATTAGAAAACATCAAACAAAATCCTCAATTTCAATAAAGTGATTCAGTGTATTTAATGATTTAGTCTTTTTTTTTTATTAAATCAACTTTCTTTAATGAATAGAAGTTTTTGCCAAGTGATCATATCTTGACGGATTCGCTATAATATGATCTTTTTTGTAACAACTTCATTAATTTGCTACAAAAAGCATTAAATCCCAAATTGATTTTTTTGTTATTGTGAAAAGAAAGAGAAATGGATTGACATTTCAATGGGGCATGAAGGTCTTACCTGAGTAGAATTAACCTGCTAACTGAGCAGAATAAGAATGATTAGTGCATTACACAATTCAATCTCCCCTACTATATTATGCTACAAATGAACAAATCCTTTATAAGCCCTTACTATCTCACCCAAAGTACTTCATGCGGATATCTTTGCATGCAAGTCTGATGGGAAGTAATTAAAAGGAGAACTCCATCAATTTAGCATCGCACTGCTGTAACATCGTCAGACTCAAGATGGAAAGTTTAGGAAAAAAAGAATAAAAATGTATTCAGCAGAAACAGAGATATTGTCTTCTTCCTCGACAAAACCTGGTGCCTACATTACCCATAATGCAACTTAAACCGCAGACAGTTCTGTCAGAGACTTGGGTGTGTTATGCTAGTAGCGGCTAATGTAGCCTAGAGGTGCTAGCCTCGAGCAGAGATGAGGAGCGGTCTGCAGAGGTCTGGTAAGATCACTTCTTTCTAACTACACACCCCGATTTTTTTGTCATATTCAAACTTGTAGTTTTCAGCCCGACTTTATGAGGATTTACAAAACTTTATGGCTTTTTTCACGTACATATACAGTAGTACTCCCCTAGACCTCTAAACAGACTGAGATCAGACAATGTCTAAAGTAAAGTTGTTATAAATGTGGAATACACTTTTATATACTGACATTTTTTCCTTTTACCGACAAAATATTATGAACCCATTAATTTTCCAAAAGTAGTCCATCGTACATTTGTTGAGTTACATCAACCAATATTCTGCACAACAAAGAAAATCTTACAATCAACACTCAACACGTTGACATTCACATTTGTATTTTATTTGCCATCCCTTTATAATTCTTTAATTATCTCACAAAAATAGAAGGAGCACACGATACCACAGCTCTGACGCGGGTTTGGGCCATAAAGACGAGAGGCGTCTCAAAAAAACACTCAATAGTATCAGATAAAATCGACAGCTTTCATTTTTGGCAAAACAACAGAGAAAATGAGGGGCGTCTGTTTCACATCGAGGACTAATCTCACTACCCGCTTGGCTTTACCGGTTACAACAGCACACTGGCGGCTACAGGGAGAAAGCTCGGGAGTTGCATAGGTTCAAACAGTAACTGCAAGTTGTTCAGAGGAAGGATCATAAAGAGGATGATGAAAACAACATAAGCCTTCAGTTGCACATGCAGCACCTACAGTAAATATACCTTGGGAGACGGGTGTTTGAAACCAGCCACTCCTTTCTGCAAATATATTTCAAAGATAAAATTCTCAAATTGAAATCAGGAGTTCTACTCAAAATACTCTCAGTCTCGGGGGGTTAATTAATAAAATTGACATAAATGATACAATTATCATTAAAGAACATGTGAATCAGTCACTAATTGTGCTTTTGGCACCATTATTCTGAAATTCTGAATTTTAAGATTCAGTTTTGAGGTGATTTATTTTGTACTGCTGCCTTTACTTCAGTCATTCAAAAGGTAACTAGACACTGTATTCAATATTACAAGTATGCAAGAAGACTATACATAACTAGCATGTTGAAACCCATTAAGATTTGTGCACTTTGTCAGCATTAAACCACATTACGGCTGGGCGATACGGGGAAAATCAAATATCATGATGTTTTTGTCCAAATACCTCGTTATCAATATTGCAACGATATTGTAGGGTTGACTGTTGGTATATAAATGTTGGTGATAAATAAATAAAACCAAGAAAATACCGACCGTTGGACCGTTGCCATGGTAATCCTAATCAGTATTTGAATGCTGTTTTTTGTTATATATATACACAAGTATGTAATTATAATGTCTAAATCCCCAAATAGCCCATGAAATAGGGAATAATCCCACAACATTAATTATTATTAGTTATTCTCAGACGGATATCGCTGTTTGTTGTGTGTAGAGGTGCATGTGTGTACAGTAGTTCGGGACAGCCTGACACTTATACCATATTACAATATTACGATATACAAAATCTAAGACAATATCTTAATCGCATATCACATTATCGATATAATATCAATATATTGCCCAGCCCTAAACAATATGACTAATTTGTTATCATTCAATACCTTGTTATGCTTCAATACCAATTAACAAAAAAAAAAAAAAAGAAGAAAATCCTGATTATGTCTCTTGAATCTCTGAATTACACCTCAAGAAGGGACTATTTTAAGTAGACCTCACAAAAAACAATCACTTTCTAACATGACCAAATGAAAAGATGGAGGTAGTCTTCCCACTGTTATCATGCACGAGAAGCCAAATCATTTAGTTTGATCCTACAGAAACATTTATATTGCTGATTGGAGCTGATTTTTTTCAAACCCTGGACTTGATGCTGAGTGTTTGTATGTCAACCTTTTTCACACTTCACACAGAGCCCCTCACACATTAAACCCTATCAGACAACTCGTCTTAACTTCCAGAAGGACAGTGAGAACGGGGGGGAGCGGTTAAGCCAATACAACTCTCAGATGTAGCTCGCACTTCCTGAGAGAATTTAGGGGGAGGGGGGCTGTGCTTTCAGAAGAGATTTTGTAACGACAACGTGACCGTCGCCATATTTGCAGCAAACAACAACACAAGTAGGCTACTGGAAAACACATCCAACAAATTCTGACTCCACGCACACACATACATACTTATCATAACACTGTATACCAACACACATGAACAGAACATTCAACAACACTGCCATGCTTTTTGATATGAGTTTCTGTGATCACTAAAGCCGGTAAAGCGAAAACTAAAGCTTTACGAAGCACAAATTTTTCAGAAAAAGAGTTCTAGTTTAGCAATGAAATGAAAACAGGACTAAGATTCGAAGAGGTTGAGCTCCCACTTTTCCAGAAAACCCCGTCAGCTGTTTTGAATAAAAATATAATCCTTCATCAGTCCGTGTAAACAAACAGAACACAGGCTCACGTTCTTTTCACAAAAGGTAGAGGAGGAGGATTAAGACATGGGATTCAGCCTATATCTCCAGGTTGAACAAAGACTAGGTTTATCATCTATACATTTGAATGTACCGACAATAATTGAGTAGATATAACCAAGAAAAGAAAACTTTCTCAACACACAATTCCACAAAGAGGAATGAAATATTTATATAGAGTATTCTTCAATATTATTCAGTGATTATGGTGTCAGAATCATAGATATTTTTTTTTTATTATAGACTAATATTTATTTCTTACATTCATTCTCTAACACTCTATTCATATTAACATTTATTAACAGGAAAACAATGTCATTTTTCAGTCATATATCGATCACATATATGTATATATATATGGATGGATGTATGAGATTTCACAAGTAAAGCAATATGTTTTCCACAAGTAAAGCTTTATGACAAATGACTTAATATATACACGGGAAGAAGAACCAATTCTATGGTCTGGATAAGAGCCTGCAGGGGTCGCAGATATCTATTTACATAAATTAGGAAATGGCAGGAATGTAGGAAAGGATTGCACGATGTGGAATGAATGCTCGTGTTGATATTCAAACGAAAAAAGTGCAAGTGAGTGAAAATCTTTTTTTTTTTTTTAAAATGCCATATTATCATTTATTATTAGTTTCTGTTAGTGCCGACAAGTTACCTGAATAGTCATGAATGGTCTCTCTCTCTAGATAAAAGCTACTTTATTTCCTATTACTGCTTATTATTTCAAATCATTGTCATGATTTCATGCATCTTCTATTGATATAGCACGCTGCTATAAACACTGTTAAATGACCCGGATTCGTCATTTAAATTCCAAAACAACCTATTGCTTGCCTTGAGGATACAAATGAAAGATAATAGCAAATGAGAACGGGTCCTTGTTTGAAAAGTACAGTTATGTCTGTTGGACATTATTTATTTTGTTTTTATAGTTATATTTAGAGTTTAGCTGATATACTTTCTCCACCAGTCAGCAGTTTATTCACAGATTATTTTATGGCACTTCACTGATCAGGGAAACGTTTAAGTGTCCTGCTCTTCTCTTCATCACAATAACTCAGTATATGGTGTTTATGGCTGTTTTTGTTTCCAGATTGTAATTTTTTAAATCTAATCTACAGCAGCTTTGAATCGTTAAAGATATTCCATCCAACGGCCCTGACAGAGGTCACGTTTATGCTACTGTGCAAATCAGGCTCCATGACTAAGTTTCCCTTTTTATAGATGAAATAAAACTGACCTCTTTCGATCATTTTAACTTTTTCATGGTTTCTACTTTTAAAATGTGCAAATAAATCTGGGGGAGGAGAATTTAAAACAAAAAAGGCAAAACGACGACAATTTCACTTGTGCACGATAATAAACTACGACCACTTATAACTATGCCTATTGTACATTACAACAATGATCTTCTATTGTTTTTGCTATTAGACATTATGCAATATTGCTCAAACAAACTGGATAGCGATACTATATCCTGATTGACAGAGAGAATGTAACGGGTTAATCTTTAGAAAGGATGATGTTAGTGTTCTGGCCACTCTTTTAAACCAAAATGGACGATACGTGATGTGTACAACGAAGAGAAAAAATGTGAGTGAGAGGGGTGAGAGATGAGAGGTGAAAAGAAGCCAGATGATGCGATTGATACGGCGGAGAGGACAGGTATGAAGAAGCACTGAAAGGCGTTTTCTACTGGAGGAACTAGAATGGAGATGACAGCCGAGGGGGGGTGCAGGGAGCTAGCTATGACAACAGTGCTGATTGCCGTTATGCTATGCCAGTCTATAATCCAGTGTTACAGCTTCTACAGAGAGGGGCAAAGAGGGGGGTGGGGGTGGGGGGCGCCTACAAGTCGATGAGCTGATCCACCAGCAGCAGGGAGCGGGCCAAGCTGGGCAGGCTGGATTCAGAGCCGCCACTGTTACTGCGCGAGTGGCCTCCTGAAACTGGCCGGAGAGACAAGGAGGGGAGGAGGCGGGTGGGACGAGACGAATACAGGCAAACAGAGAGAGGGTAGGAGGGGGTGGGGGGGGGGGGGGGGGGGG
>CAKAOI010027553.1:0-31397 GCA_916701655.1 Sebastiscus albofasciatus | reverse complement strand
CCCCCCCCCCCCCCCCCCCCCCCCCCCCCCCCCCCCCCCCCCCCCCCCCCCCCCCCCCCCCCCCCCCCCCCCCCCCCCCCCCCCCCCCCCCCCCCCCCCCCCCCCCCCCCCCCCCCCCCCCCCCCCCCCCCCCCCCCCCCCCCCCCCCCCCAGAGGAGCGGGAGTCACAGTAAGCAAACAAAGCAGTCAAGGAGGGAGAGAGAAAGAGAGAGAGAGAAAGAGAGAGGGCAGAGTTTACCCATTTACCTCTACTGGTTTTAAAACATTCTGAGGATGCAAAAATAGTGCAGGCAGCTGATCCTGTTATAAGTAGGACGATTCACCAATCACGATACTTGGGTACCAATTCGATATGTATTGCAAATTCTACAAGTATTGCGATTCGATAGTATGATTTATTGCGACTTTTTTTAACACTAGACCATGGGGAAAAAGTTGAATCATACACTTCTAGAGACTTTTAATTTGAAAAATATTGAAATATATCTAAATTCATACATTAAAATGTTTGATTTTCAGCATGTATATAGTCAGAGATGTCCTAAGTCAAATTAAATCATTCATTGTCAGACATTATTTATTCTTTTTATTCATCTGGTGAATACAATCTATCAATTTCATTTCCATATATGTATTTTGTATATACAGTTCCCTTTGTTAACACCTTATTTTGAAAACCGGACGTAGTCACACGTGTATACTTCCGCTAACTTCGTCAAGTTTGTCACTAGCTCTCCTGTCAGCTCTGTTCTCTTTATACATCCATGGTCAGCTCTGTTTGAATGCATTTAACCTAAATGTCAGTATATGGGTGCTGTACAGTTGTAGCGTCGGCCAATTCGACCACGGAGATGAGATTGACGACTGGCTTAACTGCATGTTACTGCCATACGATAACGTTTCCTGTCCGTGACAGAGTTAGCATGCAGCTTTAGCCGTGATGTCTAGCTCTGCTTTTCCTGACAATGTGTGAAACCCAAAGTGTTTCCATACTTTACTGTGTGTGTAGTGTTTACCACTTTGGGTTTAAAATGTGAGGGTTCAGGTCGTATCCACACGGACCCTCCACTGTTTTCTACTGTCTCGTTTCGGCTTGCTGCGGTTTGTTTTGGTTGACGGATACGGTATGGATATGACGTCACGTTACTCTGACTACCACAATAAAAGCGGTAACTTCCTTCTACCTCCACATAGACTCAAATGAAGCAAATATATCGATTCTGGCATTATAAAATCGTCAAAAAAACCCCAAAAAAAACGCGATACATACAGTAGGTGAATCGATTTTTTTCCCCCATCCCTAGTTGGTTTGACTATTTCATTAATTATTTCGCAAATCAGCATGTAACTGAGGAAAACCCAATAATAAAACAGCCAATTTCTGTGTCTTTAATCCTAAACCCAACTTGACCCACCTGTGTTTCCTGGTGGAGGATGTAAAGACCTACCTTGGGAGTTCTTTCGGCCTGTGACGGGGATAGGATCAAACTCGTCCTCTGTGCCGACGTCTGCAGCGGCCTGCTGGGGCTCAAAGTCTGAGATCAGGAGGGACGAGTCTGCAGAGGATAAAAGAAAGTGAATGTAAAAAATATGAAAGCCCAATTGTGTCAGAAAAAAGTAAGTATGAGAAAAGTAATGTGTTTTTTTGAACATTAAAGCATGTAAACATGTTCTAGTATAAACCCAAGATACAAGTATGCACCTGAAAGTAAGCATAATAGGTCCTCTTTAATAGAGCATTGTAGAGTAGGTGCTCCATCTACATAAAGTTTAGGCCAACAACAATAAGGTTCAATACCTTCATCACCATGACCAACATTTTCATAAAATCAGCAGTTACATAAAACAAATCGGAAGCTCTCCAGTGTTTCCGCCTGTTTGATAAGACATTATGAGTTGAGATCAGCAGTAATTAGGATCATGCAGCTGCTGCACACAGACAGGCTGTGATTCAGAAGTTGGCACCGTTGACAGTCAAATGCCTTCGTTCACCAGCCAAGAACCAACCACTAAACCACAGCTGTGGAGCTCTCAATGTGGCACAAACAATGTGGTTTTACAGATTATTCCATTCAAAAGAAGCACTTAGCAACTTTTTATTAATGTGAAACAGACATTTAAAGTGGGAGTAGGCAGTAGATTTTTGGCATTATTGGGCAAAAATTCCATAATAACCTTTCAGCATATTGTAATTCAAGTGTTCTGAGAGATAACTAGACTTCTGCACCTCCTCATGGCTCTGGTTTCAGGCTTTAAAAAATCTAGCCCGTGATGGAAGAGTTTGACCAATCACAGGTCATTTCAGAGAGAGAGAGCGTTCCTATTGGCTGTGCTCTGGTCATGTGACCGGTACTTGGCGTTCCTTCAGGCCACCTCAACCTGATCTCAACATGGCTGCTGGGTCACAGACTTTCTCATTTTACAGCTAAACCGTGCACTACAAGATGATTCTAAAAACATTTGAGGCGAGAAAGAAATAGGGATTAATGTAACATAATATTGATTCATATTTGATCAGCGCTGCCTAGTTTGACCGTTTGGTCGGAGGTCACGAGTGATTGACAGCTGGCTCTCATAGACAGCAGATGGACAGCAGACCTCAGATCAGCTCTGACTGCTTGTTTTCCTCCGGTCTGTGAAATCTTGCAGATGCCGTTAGGAGCACCGGAGGACACAGAGGCAACATGATTTTTTTTCAGGTTACCTGTTTCATGTACTACTGTCAGGATATAGGGACCGTTTTATAAAAATTACTTTTTTTTAAAAAATCACATTTGCTCCAATCTCGCCTACTTCAGCTTTAAGTGGGACCATCGATCTATTGTACACAGGAAACCCATTATAATGAATAGCTACAGATTTGAATTTTATCTACTTAATTATTGTTGAAACTTTATTAAGTTATGATGTAACGGTCTGTCGAGATGAATTTGTTCAGAAGGTGGAAATACTGCTGCTGACACCCAGCTCGCTCCACAAAATGTCAATGGCATGTAACGCTACATTGCACTGTGACAATGTTAACATTAGCAGCACAAGAAGTTGATGTAGTTTAAGAAGGCTCTCTGCTCTAAGTTTGTTTTGGAGATGTTCTGCCCTCTAGTGTTGACAATAGCTGAAATTAAATTGCATTGTTATGCCTGCCACAGCATGCATATCAGCTCTGTAAATAACTTGTCCTGTGTTCTCCTTTTAGAAAAAAAAAAAAAAAAAAAAAAATCAGAAACCAAGGGGGAGAAATTCATATTTTATAGTTTAAGGTTTCATGATGGCGCCCCTTTCTTTGCATTGATTCATCAGAATCCTGTTAGGTATCCGTCTATGTAGATGGGGAATTTGTTTCTATAAAGAACAGTTAAATCTTTGCATGATGCAGCAACGTCAGCGTTCTGTCATAGGCAGAGCAGACGGTCCCACTGAGCCAGACAGCAGCCTGCTACACAACACAAGAGCTCTTTGAGAAAACCTCAAGAACAAGGTTCCAAAATCTGAGGGAGCAATACCAAAGATACTCTATAACAACGATGACGCATTTCAAGCTCCGCCAATGGTTTGAAATGGTAAACCCTTCCTGTCTTCGAAGTAGGCGTGGTTATGGTGTGTTTGCCGTCACGAGCTAAGTGTGGTGAACACATCCTACATAAAAGATTACAGCTTACCTGCGATAGGCTGTGTGCAGTCCCCTGACAACAGACTGAAATCATCCAAAGCAGAGGCAGCGGAGGTGGGAGCAGAAGAGACGGAGGAGGTGGCACTGCTCGCTGCCGGAGGGGCGGACGGACCGGAGATCAGAGAGCAGCCCAGGAGAGAGTCGTCTACGGTCAGAGGGTCTGGGGCGAGTCAGGAGAATCCAACAGTAGACAGAAAAGAGGGTTAAGTTCAGTTATGGTTCCAGTACAAAGAGGACAAGGACACATGACTCTAAGATACATGCACTACCCATCTGACTGAGGTTAATTCTACTAGTTACAAAGCTGTAATCTTTGAAGATCTTTTTAGCTCTTAGAAACAAAATATACACACACACACACACACACCCACCTTTTGCAGACTCTTCCACAGAGCCACCGAAGGGATCAGACAATGACAAGAGGTCGGGAAGCATGAGTGAAGATGTGTCTGGAGATTTGAGTCCTTCAATCAGTTTCTCTGATGAATTAAGAGACGATAAAGGAGACGTACTTGAGCAAAAGAGCAATAACAATATCAGCTGTAGCGAAAAAAATGTAAAAGGCCCAAATAAAAATACTGCCACTGTAGCAAACAGACAGATGAATACAGGCTGCACATGTTTGGTTTGGAGCCAGATGTACCTAATGTTTAGATCATGTACTTCCATACCATCATTTATTCATTATTATCATTTATTCATTTGACTAAGGATAAATGAGGACAATCAGCTTGTGCTTTTTTCAGGTATTGAAGACTATCTATATGTGTAGTATGGATCCACGGAGAGAGATATTTACCTGGTGCATCTGACAGTTCGAGGATACCGAAAGGATCCGGAACAACCAACAGTGAAGCTACTGAATCCACATCAAGGAGTGTTGTTGGTCTTTCAACTAAGAAAAAAGAAGCAGCAAAGATTTATAATCCAATAATACAATTTTCAAATGTATTCACATGTCTACATAAACAGCAATTCCTTGTGTGCATTTGTTATCACTCCAACAGACCAAATGAAACTCTGTGAGCTCTGTCTCTAGACTGTGTGAGACTAACATTGCTACCTAATACTGTTTATGAGCAGATCAATTCTTAAACTTTTCTTTCACGTTAAAGGAAACAATAAAAAAGAAATCAGTGGCTACATTTGCTGAGCACATCAGCAGCTCTATCGGAACTCTTTACATTAACATCATTAGAGTAATGTCATTTAAATGTTGCCATTTCAAACCTTTTATTTTATTTATGTGATGCACGTTGGCAGCTTGCTTTTGAAAGCTTCTTAAAGTTATCAGATTAATGGAGCAGGTACATTAACAGGTTTACATTACATTATATTCCTTTAGACCCATACGGTACGATGCATTATGTGGCATCAGTACAACAGTGAGGTACTAAAGTGGGGAACGACTTATCAAGATATCCTTACTGTAAATCTCAGTCTGAGCAACCTCGCCAAAGAAATGCTGTAATAAGCTGTGGGCTGTGGGGGACAGGAGGGGGGTCATGTCCCCCCCATTTTTGGAAGTTTGTCAAGTTTTCAACCTTGTTATTATGTCCATATTGTGTTTTTTTATATGCTACAAGACATATCATGAGCGAAATAAGCACTAAACGCCAATGGCTGAGCATTTCCGCCTTGGAACTGCAGTGTTTCTCCAAAACACAAGACTCAGTCAGCCAGGTTTTCATACGTTTCATACGTACTTAAAGCTGTCAACTTGAGATCCGATCACTCAGGACGCATGTTAATGCCAGGTCTGAACAGGGCTTAAGTACTATTTTCTAAGGATGACAGACATGTTTTGTTTTCAGTTGTAAAGTTGAAAAAAGAGAAATGGTGAGCCTGCATGTTTTACCAAAGGATCAGAAAATTACACAGAAATGGGTGCAGTTTATTTAAAAAAAAAAAAAATAAAAATAAATAAATAAATCGTATCCCAGCCAAATTTCCAGAAAAAAACTTGTATTTGCAGTAGATATTTTCCACAACACCGTTCGATAAATTTACCCCAACACAAGATGGGTTGTTCCACGAAATTTATATTGAAGCCTGACGCTGTGCCATCCATTTCTCCTGGAGACACAGCAAATACGAGTCAACTGTTAACCATCAACCGGTAAGTGTATTTTTCTTGTGTTTTATCCGTTGAATGTGTGCAGAACGCTACATAATGTTTGCCAACGTTAGATTGCCAAGTTACATGATGACTCATGTCAAATGAAAAACAGTTTAACAACATTAAATTCCTATCGTGTATTTGTCTGTTCCAGCCCCTCGTTGCCTGCTTTCAATAAGTGTTTCAAGCTTTAAAGCAGCTTTTCCAAGCTCACACTTTTCAATCTCGCCCTTATTGTATAATGAGTTAAATAATGAAGTCCAAAGACACCATTTTTTGAAGCAGAACCATGACATTAGAAGGAAAGTAGCTGTCAGACATACAGTAAAATGTGTTATGTCAGTCTGAACTGTGTTTGTAGGGACAGCGTGAGTTAGTGATGATGTCGCTGAAGGGTCTGTGGAGTTTCATGGGTCTGAGTCCGTGCAGAAGCAAGAAAAGAAGAAAAACTCTGATTCTGTAGAATGTAAAGGAAAGAATGTGGCATACCAGTATCTTGGGGTGTATTATCCACAGTTGAGGCCTGCAGGCCTGGTATCAACTCCTCTGAGGATGATGGCTCAATTTCTGAAGGTAGGTCTGGAAAAAGGAAATGCACAGTTATTAACAGTTTACAACATAAAAAAAATACAACACATACTCAGACAGTTGTACAAATGTAGTACCAGTAGGCATTTTGTCCTCAGTTTTGAATTCCTCTGCAGTGAGGTTGGAAAAGTTGTCATCGTCAAATGGGTTCCATGCAGGCTGTGTGGGCGTGTTGGTGGATTCGCCAGTGGGTCCAGCTTTGTTCTGGTCCTGACCTGCATCACCAACACCAAGCTCAACAAGCTCAACAAGCTGGACGGTGCTTGGTGGAGACGTAAGTGATCTACAGGTAAAAAACAAATATATATCATAAATATAACAAACAGGAGAAGACTTGAATTTGAACTATTTTTCAAGTTTTATTCCAGTACATGTTGTGCAACTTACTGGTTGAGGGCGGCGTCTCCGTTAACTCCTTGTGGCTGCTGTGAGGAGTCGCTCACTGGAACTCCAGCAACGCTGCTCGCTGTTGCGTCACTCGGTGTGCGTTGGTGGCCTCGTTCTTCAGTTGTCTTTGGAGAAGCAAGTGGAGTCTGATCGGAAGGGGCACGGAGGGAAAGCAAAACCGGGGAGATCAAGACAAAGTCCAGAGAGGATCTCACAAGTCACAGAAAGTCTCACGGTGTTTAAATGTTAGACACAAATGTGTCGACAAGGGCTGTCCTCAAACCAAAGAAATTCATAGTCGACTAACGCGTGAACGATCTTGTCGACTAATTGATTAGTTGATTTAATCGGCAAATCTATAAAACTGAGTTTCTCCACAAAGAATCACACAAAAGCACCACTTTAAATCTTGTTTATCAGAGATGTGCTCATAACTTTCTTGGAAATAAATCATTCAGCATAAAAAGAGACTTATTGACTACAGAAATCTAAACGACCGATAAGTCGACTGACCTACTAGGAGGGGGCAGCCCTAGTGTCGACAAGCCATATTATGAAGTTTTCATTTCACATTTATTGGAGGCATAAAGTCTCAGACCAAAGAAACAGAAAAGAAGCTAAATGATTGACAGATTTAGAACGTAACAAACAGGGTTAGTAAATAATATTTTCAACTTTTTTCTCTCAAAGTCATACCTAAGGAAAAATGGAAACAATAGATGGATGAAGAGAACACCAGGCCGTGTCACCTAAAAAATTACGGTCAAATAAAAAGGAAGGAAAAGTAATTCATTCTGACAGCTCTGCAGCGATGACGCTCAGGCACCGTTTGAAGCTGGATGGTGACGAGCAGAAGGCCACTTACCGTCTCAGCTGCTTTTTGGCTGATCTCAGAGGAGGCGGGCTGAGCCGGGGCCGCTGACGGCTGAATTATCTGCTGCTGCTGCTGCTGCTGTTGAGATACAGGTGGCTGACCGGAGGCCGGTTTGCTGGGTGAAGGCTGAGCCGCCGGCTGCTGAGCCTGCTTGCGTCGAGCCGGGCGTTGAGGTGGTGCCGGGCTCGATGGCGTCTGAGCTGCATGCTGGGAGGTGGCGCCGACCACAGAGGGAGGTGTGGTCTGTTGCTGGACCACTGGCTGTGCTTGTGGTTGGACGTCAGCCTTTGTCACTGGTGACACGACTGCTGCTGCTGCTGCTGCTGTTGTTGTTGTAGTCTCTGCTCCTGTGGCTGCGGCTGGCTGCACTGGCTGTTACACAAAGATATATGTTGTCACTCAAAGATTACAACCCGTCACAATTAAATGTGTGCTCCTGGTCCAACAAGCAACTGTGAATTTATATCCGCGTAGCACTCATACATATGGTTATTTTCATTTTCCATTAATGTTTACAATTTCCCAGAGCCCAAGGTTACGTTTTGAAATCGTTCGTTTTGTCTGAGCAACAGTCCAAAACTGCCCAAATATTCTATTTATAATGTATAAGACAGAGCAAGGCAGCAAATCCTCATATTTACAAAACTGTAACCACTAAATTTTAACTTGACAAACAACTTAACAAATACACAATTAGCAAAACTGTTGCATTTAATCTCTGTTAATCCACTAATGGAATAATTAACAGCATTTATGTGAAGACCTACTGTATGTACACCCACCCTCATACCATACCGAGTTTGCTTCTGTCTTTTTCCTTTTTTGTTTTGCACATTTTCGTATAAACAGATCTGTTTTGTCAGTACGTACCTGCTTCTGTGGAGCCATGGCCTGACTTGAATTGTTTTGTGACTGGATGAGTGGCAGAACTGAAGTCTGTGCCTTCTGTGACTGCAGAGCTGCAGCTGGCTGAGAGAGGTTCAAGCTGACTCCTGTGGGATGTTAAAGAGAGCACAGACTAGGAATTACTCAACAGCATGGAAACATTTCATCTTAAAGTGATAGTTCCGGTGTGTTTTGAAGAGGGGTTGTATGAGGTACTTATCCACAGTAGGTGTATTACTTACAGTAGATGACGGACACCGGAGCAAAGCAATACAGTGCTGTGGACGGGGACGGCAAAAAAACGGATTTTAGCCATCTAAAAGAAAGGCTCACCTAAAAAATTGATATCTGTGTAAGTGTACGCTATATTTAGAATATTTTCCGACGGGGAACTGAACTGAAAGTGAAATGTATCTATACTGTTTTTGTCATCTGAGCACTGCTGGCTTTGCAGTGAGCATAGATATGTTTCACTTTTAGTTCAATTCCCTGTTGAAAAGGAGAAGGAAAGGGCTGTCTGACTGCAAGATAAAGTGGTGAAATATTCTTAATATAGCATACAGTTAAAGGGATATCAATCTTTTTAGGTGAGCCTTTCTTTTAGGTGGCCAAAATACGTTTTTCTGCCGTCCCCGTCCACAGCACTGTATGGCTTTGCTCCAGTGCTCCTGTCTCTTTCTTGATGCTGGGGGCACGCCGGCTGTCATCTACTGAAAGTAATACACTGCTATGGAAAAAACACCCAAACTATCTCTTTAACACTCAAACAGAGGTGCGACAATGTAAAAATCAAGCAACAAACAGGTTTATCAGAGCCTTTGACAGGATTATAATCTGTTAAATGCTGATGAAAGACATGAAAGTGATTCGCAACAGGTACAAAACTGATATCAACTGAAGCGGCGTATCAGAGTGTGTAAAAATCATTAAACAATCGCTTTGGACCGGTGGTTAGATTGCTTTAATTTGCTTGAGCCTTAACCTGCATACTTGATCTGCTCCTGTTGAGAATTGCGGTATTCAACGTGTGCACAAAGGATTAGAGGGATTCCTGTCTTTATGTACGTCTTTATTCAAAAGCTCAGTTTCTTATTTCCTGTGACGGAGAGGAGAATAAGGACGGAGTACCGTACGTACCCACAGGCTGAGCTGCACCACCAGGGAGATTAGCCCGCTTGCGAGGGGTGAGAGCAGCAGGCTGGATGGGTAAGATGCCAGCCGCGGGCTGAGTATGGGCTGCTTTGGGCCTCTGGCGAGGGGTGATGGAGGTTTCAGTGGTGGGAACTGGATCCGTCAGTCTGGCAACAAGGGAGCATGTTGGCCTTCTTGTTAATCATGGCAAACAGTGTTAGCGTAATTATTTAATGAGTATCAGGATACGGACTATACCTAATTACTTCCACAAAATGTTGTGTTACTACAGCTTTAATGGTGACACAATGTAAGCAGGTCATGCTTGCCTGGGTTTAGCCTGATTCTTCTTTGCTGCTGCAGCCTCGCTCGCTTTGATTGGCTCAGGAAGTTTAGAAGGAATCTGTGAATTCTGGATAATAGAAAGAAAAATGCTAAATCTTTAGAGATAGCAGTCTCAATGACAATAGTACAGACACAATTTGACAAAGCAAACTTCCTGATTGTTGTAGGAGGTAGTAATAATGAAGAACATCATCAGTGCTAACAAGCGTTTTCTACTGTTTGCAACTGATGAATTGGTGCAGATTATCCTCCCACAGTGTGACAAACTGGTTGGTGAGGCAGCAAGCCCACAGCAGATTCCACTGAATACGACATGAAAATCAATTCCTGATGAGAGAAAGCCGAGCATTTCCAAATGTTTCAGCTGACGCCGGTGCTGAGAGAGACTGACCTTCACATTCTGAACAGGGCAGGTCCGCTGAGCTAGTTTAAAAGCAAAGTAGGACACCTGGTAGATATCTGGTCTTTTCTCTGGGTCTGGCTCCAGCATGTACCCTGATAAAAACACCAAAATAGAAACAAGAGAGTTATGAAAGTCAGTAAGCAGATATTCACACTTAAGCCAAAAAATGCATGCCGTTTGTAAAAACTGAATTAGATGTTGTTGAAAACATGAATTAGTGTTTAAGAAAAGACTAACGAATGAGGCAGTGAAGATCATAAGAGTAGCGGGAGTTGTCTGGAATGGTGAAACTGCCATCACAGATGGCCACCTGGCTTTCACCAAAGGGCAGAGTGAAGAAGCACACTTTGTACAGCAAACAGCCCAGCGCCTGGAGAAGACAATCACATGTAAGACCCGCCGTCACACCAAACGCAAAGAAACACAGGAGAGGAGGGAAGAGGAGAGGAAGAAGATAAGAGAAGAGAAGAAAAGAGAAGAAGAAATGAGAGGAAGAAGAGAGAAGAGGAAGAAGAAAGGAGAGGAAGAGGAGAGGAGAGGAGAGGATTGTTTGTTTTTTATAAAGAACAAACAATCACTAAACATCTGCTACTTAACAAGCCTACAGGTTTAATATTTGTTCTATTGGTTTTATTACTCATGGGCCGTTTTGTCAAACTTGGGTTCTACTATAAATCAGAACCATAAAAACAGCAACCATAAAAGATAGGTATTAGTTTCACAAAGTATACCATAATCAATACTTTGGTCATGTTTGACATCAATGGAGGCTATGGTGTTTAGTTTTACTAGCTATAATTCAGTATGATATCATGATCATGATCATCAGAGAAGCCTGTCTTCCTCCTCACTCACCCAGACATCTGCTTTTGTGGTGATTATCTTGTTATTGTAGAGGTTCACCATCTCAGGGGCACGATATGATAAAGTGGTGTACCTGAAAAGGAAACGGGAATAAATTGGTATGAATAAATCAGGAGCAAAATTAGTAAGAAAACTACCAGTTTTTAATACGGCAGGGAAATGAAAACAGCCTACGCAGTATTGTGTGCTCATAGATGCACATAAAATGCTAATGAAAGTAGTGACTTATTACATTTTTGCAATCAAACAAAGCCTGTTTTTACGCACACGTCAGTGCTGCGCGGAGCCATATGAGGAGGAGGTGAAAAATCCAATTAGTCTATAAAATGACAACAAAGCTGCTCATGAATGAAAAAACTGCTGACAGTTTCTGTGCAGCGGTAGCTACAAGGAGTGTTAATGAACGAGAGCCGCAAAATATCGCCAAAGCAGACGAAAAAAAGGGGGGTACACACTTTTTGATCTCTTCCTCCACGGTGGCCACTCCTTCAGTCTGCGGGCTCTGGAACTTGTTAGTGGCGCTGCCGAAGTCACACAGCACATAATGTCCCTTGTCGTGCAGGAGGATGTTCTCCACCTGTGGGTATATAAAAGAGATGACACCTCGCACACAGTCGCGTCGGAGAGCAACATGAAAGGAGGCGGCGCGGTGATTGACACCATTCTGTTAAATCAAACACGGGAGTTTCATGCCTCCTGCAACACGTACATTTCAGATAATCATGAATGCAACACTCAGGGTGAGGCCTCCTTCACATTATGACATGCAGATTTAAGTCAGAGTCAAAAATCTGCACTGCAATAAAATGTTTCCATATGGATTAAATCTACTGAGTGACAGTGACTTCAAATCTATGCGACAGCCACACTGCAGTTGACTGCGCTCTGCAGAAATGGAAAGGCATTTGAAGTCTTTTGACAACTGACAATCTCCTCTCCCTTCTCCTATTAGAGCTATCCATAATTAAACTCAGCTTCAGCTCACACAAACATATCAATCATGACTCTTCAAACACACAGGCGTGGTGATCCACAGTAGGTGTTGCGCCCCCCCGAGTTAACGCAGAACGAGCCGCTCGTCCTGCCCTGTCCTGTCCGATAGCCTGCAGAGCAGCAGGAGCATTACGCAGGAGAAAAAACGTGTCACCTTAAGGTCTCTGTGGATGATGGGTGTCTTGCGCTGGTGCAGGCGAGAGACGGCATCGCAGGTGTCACAGAAGATCTGCAGCACCTCGGCCTCGGTGAAGCCGGTCTGCAGCCTCTGATTCATCAAATTGACCACCTGTCCCCCTGCAAAACAATAGAAAATTGATTCAGCTGAACAAACAACAAGGGGAAAATAGCCTCACTGGTGTATGATTGAACCTTAACTTGTGTGTATTATTCCTTTAAAAAGACTGATATTGTTCAAATCATTCTGAAAACTGCTACGCAAAACTCATTCAGTGCAGCCGCAACACATTTCCCTTTCAGCACTCACCCTTGCAGTAGTCCATAAGTATGAGAACCTCCCATACATCCCTTGATCCCATAGCTGTGATACTGGAGTCCAGATAACCAACAATATTCTTGTGACCGACGAGGTCTTTCTGCAAGAACACAAGCACACATTCGAGAGCATTAACAAACCGGTGCTCGGTAAATACAACTCCTGCTGAACTGTTGCATAGTCTGTACATACAACAACGTGACCGGTGAAGTGAATGGAAGCATTTCATAATGACTTGATGTTCTACGCTCAGAAAAGACGCCACAGAAGTGACAACCTGATTTTGCAACCCACAAAAAAAAAAAGAATGGAAGGAAACAGTAAGGAAATATTTCCATATTTTGCTGCAAATAAGTTTAATACCATAATAACCCTTTTAATTCCATCTGGTCAGTGTTTTTGTGATGCAGTGTGAGGCCATCGCCTGCAGAGGGAGCTGCAATGGAGAGCTGAAATCAGGGACCTATTAGGTAATGAAAAAATGTCAAGTACTGCAGATGAGGTGAAGCACTGTCTGTCTGTCTGTCAATGAGTGTGTGTGTGTGTGTGTGTGTGTGTAAGAGAGCGAGTGAGTGAGAGAGAGACATAATGAGACGGAGACTTAAAGAAAACATGTCATGATGAGATGAAGGAGAATGACACCAGACATCTTTAAACCTAAATTTAAGGTCAGTTTGTGTTGGTTCCAAAAGCAAAACGAAGACCTACGTAGGGCTTTCCCGAACACCATTTGTTGGGCTTCGAAGGTTCAGTGAGAAATATTCGAAAGTATTGGAAGCTCAGCGGAGCAACCGCAGCAGGCCGACATGTTCTTCTGTCTGTCGGTCTCCATCTCCCCGTGTGCCCGGGACAGTGTCGCTGCCGCACTACTGTGCACGCACTGAACCTCTACACATAACAAACATCGATATCCGTCTGAGAATAACTTATAATAATCCATGTTGAATATGAATAATAAATTATGTTGTGGGTTTCTCCCTTACTTCATGGGCACATACATTATTATTACATGCTACAGTATATCTATCTATCTATCTATCTATCTATCTATCTATCTATCTATCTATCTATCTATCTATCTATCTATCTATCTATCTATCTATCTAACTAACTAACTATAAAATTAATTTTAAAAAAAGGAACCTTTAGTTTAATAGTGATTTGGAGGTCGAATACCATGGCAACGGTCAAGGCCTCAAAGCTTCAAAGCATTCGGGTCAGCCCTAGACCTAAGTTGTTTGAATGTACTGTATGTAATTCTGTTGAATGTTTATACAATCAGCCATTTTTTGTAATTTGCTTCCATTACTTCCTTCCTTCCTTCCTGAGCGGTCCTTCAGACAGAAAAGAACAAACTGTCTGTGAACTCACTGAATGTCCAGCTACAACAAAAAATGCTTTAAAGCTAGGAAATAACTCTTCAAGACTGCTGATAGAATATTTACATTTTGTGGTAGGCTACCGTTGCTTACATGACAATTATGCACTACATAAATCACAGTCCTGGCTCTGGCATTTTTACCAGGTCAAGAGGTCAGGCATTACAGAGATAGCCTTCCTTTTTTACCAGCATACAATCCTTACGTACATTCAATTTGTAGCAGGGACACATTCAGCTTTTCAGACAGCATTTGTCATAAAGAACAAAGAACTTCAGAGCGTTTTACCAATCTCAACAATGAATGCTTAAAACCTTAACAACTCATTATGAACTCGATGGTCCTTAAGAGTTGATGTCCATACAAATCACCCCTGCAACTCATTCAACAATACACCTCGGGGGAAGAGCAGAACATGCAAGACAATACTAAGAACACAAAAACAAAGCACACCAAGAAGCAGATGAATACATACAGCACAACAATCCAAACCACCGTGCTGCAGGCTGTATGTGAACCCAACTCAGCACATGTTGTTAGTCATTCTTGACAGAATAATCGAAAACTTGCATGTGTGGATTTCTTGGGAAATTTTAGGCACAATTTGAGTTTCACTTTGTTTTGTAGTTGCTTTCCACCCCCATAGAAAAAAAAAAAAAAAACAACCACACAACCTCAGTGTGAGAACAAGCAGAAATATTTTATCTCAGCAACTCACCATTATTTGAATCTCGCATTTGCACACCTGCAGATCGTGCTCATTGTTGACATACATCCTCTTCAGGGCGCAACGCACCCCTTGATTTGTTCGCACGAGGAACACAATTGCAAAGCCACCTGCAAGGATTGAGAAAGACAGGAAACTGTCAGTCCTCAAAGAGATGATAGACACATAATACACACATTAGATCATTACCAGATTTCCCTACAATCAATACAAAATGCACAAGACTCTCACAAGTTTTCTTAGTGCATCATGATTTTGGAAATGTAGCCGACATGCTAATTTTTTTACACCCAATTACTTCCACAACTGTTGCAATCTGTGTCCATGTAGCCGTACATCAATCCGGACAATCGGGACCAAATGGTGCAGCCTTATAGCGTTATGTATTAGTCATGTCATCGCTGCAGGGTTTACGTAGAGGCCTACATTGAGGCCTAACCATCTGGTACAGCTCAGACCACAAATTCACTTTGCCGAGTTTGGTTGTGACAGAGTCATCAATTTTCAGGCAGACATTGCGGCTTATGCTGCATCCTCAACTTGACACGAGTGAGATGGTATTGTGTGGCACGGCAGCACTATAAATCTGCAAGAGATACCTACGAAACATGGACGCAGGTTCAGGCTGAGGGTTTGCGTCGATACTAATAATACTGTAAGGGAGATGTAATTACCACAGGCTATGTGGTTAAGACTAGTAGCTTATGTTCAATCAAAAGTCAATAAGAGTTAAGGAATGTCTGACTTTGACAGTAGTCGCAGTATATCACTGCAATATTCTCTCAATTTAATCTTTATACTGTACTTGCATTAGCATGTGTGCGGTCTGTACAAAAACTACCAAGTACTGTTGGCTCACATGAAGTTCAAAGAAACTGTTTCACTCATTTAAAACACTACAAATAGAAATATAAGAATAACTAAAAGGTTGTATTCAAAATGCTGAATAAAATTATGTTGTTTCGGTCAAGTACAGGCCTCCACTTCAGCATCAGTACATCCAACAATCCTGTGTGATCTACAGCTTGCACTGCACTTTAACCCTTCATTTATTCTTTTTAAAAAAAAGGGATCAAATAACTGCTCTAACTGTCCCGGCACCAGGTACGTCTCCATCTCCTTGAATCACACTTCTGAATCACAAAACATCTGACAGGACACTGTTGTATTAGTCAGCTGAGAGAAAGCAGTAGGCCTCTTTTGCATTTATGTTTCCAGGATACATAGATGCAAAGCTGCATTATTCCTGTGGGGATGGCATAAGGTTACATCCCTCTGTCTCTATCATGTGACTGGTGCATTTGGGCTTGAAAGGAAACACATCATACTCTAGCTTCATGCATGAAAATATAAAAAGAAAACAAACAAATGACATCATTCGGCCCTGTGCAAACCCCTCTTCTTCTTCTCACCTTCAGCAATTATCTCCTCAACAGTGACTTGGTGGCGCCCGACAGTGAAGGCTCTGCCAATGAAATTTCCTCCTGCATGGCTGGACCCAGAGCTGCCACCTCCTCCAGAACCAGGCCCAGAGCTCACCAACTCACGACGAGAATCAAAGAACTTCCTCATGTTGTCAGAAAATGACAGACAGGAGGGAGGGGAGATTTGTGGCTTCAAATCACAGACACACACACAAACACACAAACAGATGAGGTTGCTTGTTTATAGATAGAGAATGCAGGTCAGATTGTAACGAATCCCAAGTCTATTTGCAGTGATGCCTCTTTGTCACTTATGATGTTGAGACAACCCAGATTTCTGGTGGCCAGTTGGTGATATAGCTAGATAGCTGTTATGTAAGTGAATTACACCACCCAGGAGGCTAAAGCATCATCTCCAGGAGAAAGTCTTTATCTTTAGCTATCCATCCAGCTGTTCCTGGTGTTCAGGGCTGCTGCTGCTGCTGCTGCTGCTGATGTGATGATGATAACATGAGGTCCTTCTCCATCTCGTCTTCCAGCCATTACACAGCGAGCTAGCTTAGTGCTAGCTACTTAACGCGCTATGACATTTCGTGTTAAGGTTATCCAGGTTATCCTCTGAAGATAATGTCTCCCAGTGCGATGTGTCCGACGTGTAATTTGTCTTGTAGCGTCACCAGAAACAGTCTTTCCATCCTCAGTGCAGAGAAGCAGCCGTTAGATGGCACATAGCTGAAGCGTCGAGCTATTTAACTGCTAACATTTACATTAAAACTGTGATTTTTTTTGGGTTAAGCTAGCGCATTAGCCTCGATGAAGCCTTTTCATCAATAACAAGACGACAGAAAAACCTCCCGTCTGTCTGTTTGTCGCACCTGGAGCTGCGGAGGATAATATGACATCTACTAAAACAGTATAGAGGTTTCAGCCCAGCAGCCTAATCTCTGCAACCACAGCAATCTTTGGCTGCCAGCAGATATCGCAACATCCTAGCTGTTGCTGTTGACGCGCGGACGGAATTGTGGGTAATGTAGTTCAGAGCGCAGCTGCAGCCTTCCACGCCCCTCCCCCTTTGACGTAATGTGGTCATAATGCTGCGTTTAAGTCCTATCGCTCAGCCCCGTATTCAAGATTCAAGAGTTTTTTAATTTAAAAATGAAATCCAAAATAAATCTATATCTTTCAACTTCTGTTTGAAAGACATCAAAAAGACTTTTTAAACAACATCATTGAAAAAAAGATAAAATATTAAAGTGTTATTTAAATAAATGGAAATTTAGGAGTTAGGGTTTGGGACAGCCACTTTCCAATAGAAAGTACCCTATAAATGATGATTTTGTTTATATTTAGCTTATTACTATCTCATTCAATGCATTGGGTTTAAGTAGAACATAACACAATCTTACTAAATATCTAAGGTTTGAACTCTTAATTGTTTTCTTTATAATTTTTTTTTATTGTGGGGCCGCAGTTTGCACCAATTCGGTAGAATGACCCATATACAGTATAGGTGTTGTGTGAATTATCTATTTAAAAGTCTGTCTGTCCTCCTCAGTTCGGTTATTCCTCATATACGAGCAATAAGAAAACCGTTCACACCACACTGGATTCAGTTCGGATATATATCAGGAATATCATTATCTGCAAAGTGCCTGATGTCTCCCACTTGGTGAAAGGAACTGCAGAAGAGTCAAAACATTACATACATGTACAACAACATACACGTTGGTCACTTTTGCAATGTAAATACTGTAAACCTACTGTTACGGATATAAGATAAGATAAGATAAGATAAGATGAACCTTTATTGATCCCCGGAGGGCAATTCAGGTGTCAAAGCAGCAACATCAGCAAACAGTACAATACTGAACAGTAGCACTAAATGAATGCAGATGCTGTGGATTGTTTTAAGGATGTTTTATATTTTTTTTTTCGCAGGTATTGTCTTATTTATTGTAGTATTTATCAACTGTACTATTTTATAGATTTTAAGGGCTGAGAGAGAGCCAGGGTAAAATGCATTTCATTGCATTTTACACTGTACTTTTAAATGCATATGACAAATAAACTTGAAATTGAAAACTTTTAATTGAAAACAGTGTGAAAAATTCTAAAAACAATAATAGAGATATAAAACATACAGACTGAATGGGTGAACATAGTGTGTACAGTCCGTCAATAAATAAATGTGATATGTACATATGTGCAGTCTATAAAGTGGTATATAGGATGTATAGTGTAAAGTAAGTGTAAAGTGCGCCAGTGGTTAGAGTCCAAACGTACACGAGCATTAAGAAAAACCGTTCACACCACACTGGATTCAGTTGGGATATATATCAGGAATATCATTATCTGCAAGTCTCTGATATCTCCCACTTGGTGAAAGGAACTGCCGAAGAGTCAAAACATTACATAAACGTACAACAACATACACGTTGGTCACTTTTGTGTCACTTTTGCAATGTAAATACTGTAAATCTACTGTTACGGATATGTGCAATAACATGCTGATCACTCTGTGCAATAATTATCTGATGCTGTGTAATAATTATATAATTATCGGACGGACACTTTGTGCAATAATCTGGCAAAACTGTCATCTCATCAATATACATATTGTATTTTTATATTTTATATTGTATTATCTTTCATATTGTATTATCTTATATATATCTTTTTTATTGTATTATATTTTCATTATCTTTACTGTTTTTATTTATTTTTATGTTCGAAATAAAGTCATTCATTCATATTTTATAGATCTTGTATATTTTGCATGCAAAAATCTTGATTTGTAAAGTAACTAAAGCTGCACCAGTAGAGACTGTGCACTAGACATAGTACGGCTATGTTGTGCTTGGTTTTGAATCGGGCTGGGCAGCTATTAAATATTATAATTCTACTGTAATGATATGGTACTGTTGACTTTCACAATTGCTACTGCAACCGGTGACAGAAGTCTGTTGTCATGTTTATTTTATACTAAACATAGAAACAAATTGTGTGAATTTATAATTAATGTTATTTCTAAGTTTGCATTTAGACATCCAGTTTAGCCAATTTCATCAATGCGAAAACTCATAAAGCAGTGTAAAGAAATTATTTTAGTTATTTTCATTTCAACTAAAGTTCTAGCTGTGGAAATGATTCTCGTAATAGATATACAAGTTTGCAATGCCTGTCTGAAAAAGAGATTTCACAGCTCTTAAATGTTATCCTGTGTTTTTTAAACCATAAAACATCTAGGCTACAATAACCATCTCAGAAACTCACGGTTTCACGGTATACAGTACAGTATTACACTATTATTATTATTAGTAGTAGTACTAACAGCATTATCATTATGTTATATAACTAAAGTTATTTTAGTTAGTTTACATGTTAGCAGCACTATAGCATGTTAAACTAGAAAATGCATTTCCTGCTGAAAAAGTGTAGGAATGCTGACAGCTGAAATTTATTGCAAGGCATTGCTGAAAATGCAGAAATGTGAAATTACTTGCCTAAAAATGTTAACGCTCAAGTGCATTGCACTGCACTGCTGAAAACCCTAGAAGATGAAATGTACAACTGGCAGAGTTGGAAGCTGAGTTCTGTAGCTGAAAATATGCAGGACTAGTTAAAGGCCAAAAAACGTATAGAAGAAATAGTTGATTGAAGAAGTTGAATAAACTTTAGAAGAATAATACTGAGAATGCTGATGGCAGTTTAAAAAGTCTCCACACTTGAGTTTCTGTTCCAGACTTTTAGAGGTGAATTAACATGGCAGCGGATGAGAGAGAGGAAGGGAGCTACTGGTGCTTTGAAGGAGATAAATCTCAAACTGTAAGACCTATTGCTTAAATGGGCACATCACCTGAAAGAAGACAAAAATACCTACGTTTTGATGTATTTATTGTGTATGAGGAGTGGAAGTTGTGGGCTAGGTAGCAATTTGTTCGGATAATTTTCAAAAGATTTTTAAGCTCTGCTCCACTCTAACGATGATGTCACGTGCTCTAGCCCTTAACGATCCATGCAATACACACCCATTATAAAATCTGAAACGGTCTGAAAATTTCATAAAACGTAAACTGTGATAAATGAAAAACTATTAAAGTTATCAAAAAGCTGAATCATAGCTTAATAGTTCAAAGACTTGCAACCCGTTTAAAGTTTAAATGAAGTCTGTAGCTGAAAGTCTGCAGAAGCAGTAGCATTTCAAAGTAGAGGAGGTCTAAGAGGATTTGAAGATTTTCTCCATTGAGTTACATTGTAAAAAAATCTGGAAAAAGCTTAATATTTTAAAAAGTATAAATAGTTGAAACAAGCCAAGTCATAGCACTAATGTCCTTAAAGAGCTGAATATTTTGATAGTTGAACGGTTTCTGTAGCTGAAAGTATGCAGGACTAGTTAAAGGCCAAAAAACATACAGAAGAAATAGTTGAAGAAGTTGAATAAACCTTAGAAGAACAATACTGGTTGAATAAACATTAGAAGAACAATTAACTACTAAATGAAAAATAACACCAGCTGTGAGCTTATAAAATAATGTCCTATGATTATTAACAATTAACATATACTGTTTTTATTTATTTTTATGTTCGAAATAAAGTAATTCATTAATATTTTATAGATCTTGCATGTTTTGTTTGCAAAAAAAATCTTGATTTGTAAAGTAACTAAAGCTGTCAAATAATTTTAGCGAAGTAAAAAAAAAAAAAAAAAAAACTACAATAATTCCTAGTAGTTGTTAGTGCCGACATTCCGTGAACGCAGCATTTCAAGGAGGCTCTGTTAGAAATTAGCATCCCAGTGGGTGGGACGACAGAGCAGCTGCAAGTTTTATAAGGTTTAGTTTCCCGGTACGTTGACGCTTTAAACTCTTCGTCGGGCTTCACTCGGAGTACTTTGTCTTCAGGACAGGTAGGTGTTGTTCAGGGTGCAGCTGGCCGTGTTTTCAGGGTGTTTTTCGGTGTTTATTTCGTCAGAGTATAGAGCTCAGACTGAGGCGGTGAGTCTTGTAGTGTGCAGGGTGTGACCACTAACTTCATGCCAACTGAACTGTTACAGCTCTGCTTCCTGGATCACTTTAGATGAGACTTTTTTCTTTTGCATTTGAATAATAACTCAATGAAGCTATCCTGAACATTATAGTGTAGATTTGTACGGCTTTGGATAATACATTTAATAATAATAGTAGTAATAACTTAGGAAACATAGGGTGACGCCTTTTCAGCGTACAGAGAGGACTACCCTTTCCTACTATTGCTCAATTTTCAACTCTCTTACACAATAAAAATAAATTAATAAAATGTACTTGTTAAAGGGTTATCAATTGCTTTCCAAGTAAAAAAATAAATAAACATGAATATACTAATGAATTTGACATTAATGCCCACTAACAGGAAAAAAAAAACAGTTGCATCCAGATATAAGTTTGACAAGTTAATGCAAATGACCTTCAAACCCTTAAAATTAACAATGTACACATTTACACAGGAGTGCATTTGAATACACTGTGTTGGCACTGCTGCTGTTACTACGTGGAGCTACTGGGTGTTGCAATCAGAAGAGGATTTTAGTATATTTACACCAGTTGTCCTGTGGAAACATGATACACTTTGTGTTTACTTACACTCTGTGGTCTCTTACACATGGTGTAAAGTGTTTTGTAGGAGTTACCTGGCCTGTATTGACACCACAAACCACTCTGTTGACCTGCACACACACAGTTCAGACCACAATGTTTGATAGGTAAATGTCTTTTTTGTCTGATTAGTAATACAAACTGTAATTTAAAAAGGGAAGTCTTGTCAACGTCTTACCTTTTTAGAACTGTGTAATTATTATTGTGTGTTTTATATTGTTATAATGTCCTTGTTTTATGATCATTTTATTTGTGTAAAGTGTTTTTGAGTATCCAGAAAAGCGCTATATAAATAAAATTGTATTATTATATATAAAAACATCTGGGCTGTTTTTTGCAGCACTTGCAGCTTGTAAACTAAATGAGTCTTCTCAATATGTTTATTGGATTTTGACAGATATATGATAACTCCCATCAGTGGGTAAATTGATCCCTACCTGCAGGAAAACAGGTAGGAGTGGAAACCCCACTGCCTGTGCTCTCAGTGGAGTAATTACAGGTGTGTCCAAACAAACACTAAATGAGATTAGCTCCCAGGACGCTGGCACAGATGTGGGACACAAGAGAGCCCGTGACTAAAAGTGTGTGACGGGAACCCTCTCTGAGATGATGAAACGGCATACAATATTGATCGGAGGTTAATGAGGGTCACGTTCTGAACTGCCCCCTAAAACCTGATGCTTCAGCTAATTAATTCTTTTGTGTGCTGTAAACTGGTTCTTGTGTGAGTGACAAATTATGTATTTACTCTTTTGTAGCTTTCTGCACCTCCAGTTTGGAAATCCTCACTCTTCCTACAATGGCAGCGGTAAGTCCGTCCCATGGCTGCTGTCCCACCTGTGTGTGTGCACAGAACAGACAACTTGTGTAAACAACATTTACATTTATTTGCATCACCAGTAGACTGTGCACTAGACATAGTATGGCTATGTTGTGCTTGGTTTTGAATCGGGCCCGGCAGCTATTAAATATTATAATTCTACTGTAATGATTGATTACTGTTGACATTCACAATTGCTACTGCAACCGGTGATAGAAGTCTGTTGTCATGTTTATTTTATACTAAACAATAGACACAAATTGTGTGAATTTAGAATCAATGTTATTTCTAAGTTGGCATTTAGACATCCAGTTTAGCCAATTTTATCAATGCGAAAACTCATAAAGCAGAGTAAAAAAAGCCTTTTAGTTATTTTGATTTCAACTAAAAATTGCCTGATGATTCTCGTAATAGATATACATAAGTTTGCAATGAATGTCTGAAAAAGAGATTTCACAGCTCTTAAATGTTGTCCTGTGTTTTTGAAATCATAAAACATCTCTTTCTGACACATGAATAGGGTTGTAACGGTACGAGATTTTCACGGTAGGCTACAATAACCATCTCAGAAACTCACGGTTTCACGGTATACAGCACAGTATTACACTATTATTATTATTATTATTAGTAGTAGTAGTAGTAGTAGTAGTAGTAGTATCATTTTGTTATATAACTAAAGTTGTTTTAGTTAGTTTACATGTTAGCAGCACTATAGCATGTTAAATGAACTACTGAATGAAAAATAACATCAGCTGTGAGTTTATAAAATAATGTCCTATGATTATTAACAATTAACATGTACTGTAGGAGCACCACAGCGCAGCCAGACTGCTCCTGTCTGTACATTTAACTCACACACTCACTCACTTATGTCAAGTTTTTCTCAATACCGTAGTTCAGCAATTGTACACTGTATGATAACCGTCAACTTTCACACCACGGTATACCTTGATACCGGTACACTGTTACAACCCTACTCGTGAATAGATGATGCTGTGTACTTGCTTTATGTTTTAGCATTATAGATTTCAAAGGTTCCCTCCAGATGTTAAATACTCTGCTTTGAATTATTTGTCTGTTGTTTTTTTTTTACAAAAAAAATCTCCATAAACTATTTGCACATTCTTAATAGCACATCTCTTCTTATAAAAAAATCAGAATCTTTCAATATATAAATATATAGTTTTCATTTCGGGCTGCACGGCGGTGCAGTGGTTAGCACCGTCGCCTCACAGCCCCCCGTGTTAGCGTAGGCTTCCTCCGGCTTCCTCCGGCTTCCTCCCAAAGTCCAAAGACATGCAGCTTAAGTTAATTGTTGACTCGTAGGTGTGAATGTGAGCGTGAATGGTTGTCTGTCTCTATGTGTCAGCCCTGCGATAGTAGAATGTTTTCATTTCAAAAAGTTTAACTGCTTGACACAAGATGTCTCCTACTTCACTGAAAATATGTCAAATATGTGCAATGGATGTTTCAAATCCCTACACCTTGAACTCAGATTCACACAGAAACATTCTCCCTTCGGCACATATAACTGAAAACAGCCTTCTAGTGTCAAACTGCAAATACATCATTCTGCACAGTGAAGGTCAAACATCCCAGTGAAAGTGACAATAAGCAAAACACATTTGAGTGAAAGGGGACTTTAAGCTTCGCGTCTGCTCATTTTATTTTGGTTTAATACTATTAACTGTTTTTTTGTCATTTATGATCAGATTGGAAACCGTGGCGTGGTGACTGAGGCGTCTGGTTTTAACGCAGAAGCGGACGCCGCGACTCTTAGAGAAGCCATGAAGGGAGCTGGTGAGTGATCCACAAACCATCATCAGCTAAAGATATGTTTCACCGTGTCATTAAGACTAAGCCTCCATGAGGGGAAAAAAAAATATTCTTTCCTCTCCAGGAAAGTTTTGAAAACTAAATTCAGCGTTGCTCGGTGCTTGTGTTGTCATGGCAGCTTTAAGTTTTCATAGCCCATTAATTCGGCTGAAGTGCGTCCTTGTACTTTGCCTCGCCTCACCTCTACACACCGTGTTGTAAAGCTTCCTCTTCACTCCTGATATGGAGGGAAATTAATCTGGACTTTTGCTGATCATGCAAGAAGTAGTAGTAAACTAATTTCATTATGGGTGGCACTGTTCTGAAACCAGGTATGGGCCACTCAAAGAGGTTCACCCTGACAAACAGGAACAGAAACAGAATTCAGGAGTGCATCACAATAAACTATTTCTTTCACTGATAGCTAGGTCATAGTGTGGAATGTTGATGCTGTTAGCATTTGTTAGCTTAATCATCTTCCCCTGACTCTAGTTTGAGCGCTATTGAAAACAGATGGTTGCTACGTCGATGCCAACAAACAACTGTGTGTTAGGATCATCTCCAGGGTTGCAGTGCTCCCGCCTGATTCTATGTCCTACAGTACACACTGGGGCTCCAAGAACAGGAATATATGAATATATTTAGAGCTGCAACAATTAATCAATTAGTTGTTGACTATTAAAATTAAATCGACAACTATTTTAATAATTGATAAATTTTTAAGAAAAAAAAAGGAAAAATTCTCTGATTCTAACTTCTTAAATGTGAATATTTTCTTGTGAGTTTTTTTTTTTCCTCCTCTATGACAGTAAACTGAATATCTTTGAGTTGTGGACAAAACAAGACATTTGAGGACGTCCTCTTGGGCTTTGGGAAACACTGATCGACATTTTCACCATTTTATAGACTAAACAACTGATCGATTAATTGAGAAAATAATCGACAATGAAAATAATCGTTAGTCGCAGCCCTAAATATATTACAATTTTAGACATTTAAGATGAATATAGGTTAAAGTTTCTATATTGTATTATTTCTTTCAGGCACTAATGAGGCAGTCATCATCGAGGTCCTAGCACACCGTACTGTTGCCCAGAGGCAGCGCATTAAAGAGGCCTACAAACAAACAGTGGGGAAGGTGAGTGTTTTCACTGAGATGTCCTCAAAGGCAGCAAACAAATTCTTTTTATGAGTGTGTTTTTCACCATAAGTCAACATGCATGGAGAAGCAGCAGACGAAGAAGCAAAGAAATGACAGCTAGAGCAAGCAGAAGAATTTGAAAAAAAAGCAGCTTTTGTTGGAGACTATTGGCAGCAGCAGTGGATGTGTCATCTCTTATTCCATTGTGTTGGCTCTCATCACTCTTTTACTTAAGGTTGCTGTGCTAACATAGTGCTGATAATGTGTAAAGTTAACCATTAACTGTAAAGCAGAAGTGAATACCCCTGTAAACAAAGACCAGGACAGAGAGAGCCTTGTCTTCTGTAGGAAAGGAAAATGTTTCCTCCCATAAAAACAAACGTACGCTTCTCAACTGACCGTTTCTTTGTTTCATGATTATATGGATCAATATATTAACTATTAAGGAAGTTGGATGTTTATTTTATTGACATGATGAGATAATAACCAGCCCGCTGTGTAGTGTCCGACAAGAGGTCGATAAAGTTATCTGAAAGCTCCACTGAGGGAGTTGCAGTAAAAAAAAAAAAGAAAAGATTGTGAGAGGAATCCTCGCAGGCAGAAAGAGTGAGTCATGTTGCACACGGCGACGCCCACATGTGGTCGCACAGGCCAGTTTCACAAAACTGTGTCCAGAAACCACACCCTCTAGCGGAGACACAAGTCCTGCTGCTGCAATGTGTGAAGTCATGTCTCGTGATGTCCACGCTGGCAGCACAAAACCCCCAAACAGAAAGTCAAGATCTACTTCTTTTAATGTCAAAGATAATTAGCTTTAATTACCTCTTGATTGAATTATTGAAGTGCTGGGAGACGACTGGTGGGCTGTGTTTTTTTTTCCTGTTTAATCCATCTGCTCCCGTCCTCCTGCAGGACCTGGCTGATGATCTGTCCTCCGAGCTGAGTGGGAACTTCTGCAGCGTCGTTCTGGGTCTGCTGATGCTGGCGCCCATGTATGATGCCTACGAGCTGAACACTGCAATGAAGGTCAGAGATTAGGATGAGTGTAGTGATAGTCTATGTTTTTCCCCCGTTGTCAACAAAGCCAATGAAAACACCAAAAACCAGCAATGAATTCATCCTCAAAGAAATATTGTACAAAACCCAATTTATCTTATTCCTCTGTGCCGTAGAGCTTCATTGTTGTCCAAAAACACATCAGTCAGACACACCATTGCACTTAGGTAAGCCACGATACCAGATATTTAGAAGTCAATACCAATACCAGTAAAATTCCACGATTCTCGATACCAAGGTAAAAAAACTAAAGTAAAACAATAAATCCCATGTACTTCAACATACACTCCTTTATTACCGTTTGCATACTGGTTTATGGAAGTTGGTTTGCTAGGAAGTTAAACAGGTCAGAATTCCCTCTTTATTATCTATTTTATATTGCTGTGAAAACATCTCCCTTATGTTACTGTATTTAATTATGAATTCATGAAGTAATAATTCAGATTTTATTTATTATTGAAGAATTTATTATATTTTAATTAACATTCAAGATTCTTGCCAAAAATGACATTTTACAAGATTACATTTGAACACATCATGACGCTAGAATTTACCTTACACTTTGCCCAATACGCTAACATTTTGACTGGATAAAGCCTGAACGCATCATAATGTAAATCAATGGCACCTCCTGTTAACGTTAACTAGCTCTCTTTCTGACAATTTCAACACGGATTTAATGGTACCTGCAGTACTGTAGAAAAATGAGCACAGAGTTCAGAATTTATTGGAAAGTATTGGTTCTCATGACATCCCTAGTGGCACTGTGTGACATATTCCTTCGTTGTGTATTAATCCGCGACTGAAAATAGTCCCAAACAACACAATTTACTCTTGTTTGAGTAACATTTGCTAAAAATTACAGTGCCCAGCTGTTTAAGAAAAAAAAGTGAAATGTCTTCAGTACATGTAGGAATAAATGGGCTTGGGGCCGAGAGCCACAGACAGGGTGGGAAAGTTTTAATCATTCAAATTTGTCTGGCTGCGTTTCCTTTTAGTTCATAAACTTGTCTCATGTTTTCAGTGAAAAGCATCACACCCTCCTCGTGTCTTCATATCTTGTTTTTAACCCCATAAACGTTCATCAACAGGGGGCTGGAACAGAAGAGGCCTGTCTCATCGATATTCTGGCTTCAAGGTCAAACGGCGAAATAAAAACCATCAATGCGTTCTACAAGAAAAGTAAGTGCGTCACTTCTGTGAATTTATGACATCAGGTCGTGGTACACCTCAGTGTCTGTTTGGTGCCTATGCGTTCTGTATGATATCCGATATTGTGTATCAGTGACTGAGCCTCTGTTCTTTATTTTGGAGAATCGGAGATGCAATGACATCCGTTACTAGAAAACAGTGGATGGCATAAATTATTCATAAAAGCCATTGCTGCTCTCCATGTGGCTCTATTTATTGTTTGGGTATTTGTTCTTGTGGTTGCAACGACAGCAGCCGACAAGTATTTTTAAAATGTCTTTCAATGTGTATAAATAAACAGTTTATTGTGTTTTGTTACCCGTTTTACTAATCTCATAGATACACAGCCACCACCTACTATATGGCTTTATATGAGATTTCTGTCGGTTTCTATTGATTTTTTTTGGCCAATAGTCATTACAATTGAATAATTATTCGATTCCATGCTTTATATTTTAACTTCTTTTCTTATGTGTTTCATGGCAGAATATGGAAAAGACTTGGAAGACGCCGTGTGCGGGGACACATCAGGAATGTTTCAGAGGGTTTTGGTCTCTTTACTGACGGTGAGCAAACGTTAATAACCTCTCCTAGCTTGGGCCAATGTCAATCTTAAATGCCACCATGCCAAGTTGATGAAATATTGCAGTTCAAGTGAAAACAAAGTAAAGCTTATAAAAGTAGAGTATAAGGATTCACTTCCTTGCTGGAAAACTTTATGAGATTGATTTCCATTTCATTTAGAGTTGATTTGTTACAATGAAAGTTTTTGAAATTATTTTGGAGTCACAAGATTACTTGTAAAATGTCAGCAGGAAGCATTAGCTGTTTTGAAAACAGGAAGCTATAGTCACTTCTGCATCATAAAAACAATTTTTCTTTTTTTTTCGTCTCCAATGTTGTGCAATTCTACTCTGGTTCTCTCTTAAGCTGCTTTGTCTTCCGCATTGCAGGCTGGACGGGATGAAAGCGACAGCGTGGACGAGGCCCAGGCTGTTTTGGATGCCAAGGCAAGAGTTCAGGTTCTTTAGATCAAAATATGGGTTTCAATTATGACAGTTATTTAAACATCTGTTATTTACAGGACATCTATGAGGCTGGTGAGGCTCGATGGGGAACGGACGAGGTTAAATTCCTCACGGTGCTCTGTGTGAGGAACCGAAACCATCTGCTGCGAGGTATTCTTACAGCATATTCACAAACTTGTCCTTGTGTTCATAAGTGTTGTGTGTCACATGAAAATACTTCCTTTTACTTAAACTAGCTACAGAAGTCATGTAGTAGACTGGGGATTTTAGGGACCCTTTGTTGCAGTTTTAGGACCAAACACTCACTCTCTTTAGCCCCTTTCTCACTGGACAAAAAACCCACCAACACCCACTAACATCTGGCTTTTCCCATTAGAGGGAAAGATTACAAACGCAAGTCTTCTGTGAAGCGTGTATCTAGGCTTGTATCGTTTTAGACCAATGACGTCATTGAAGACGCCCACAGCCGAAATACAGTTGTGAACTTAGTCCTGAATAAAAACAAACAATGTCTCCCATCTATCATTTTCCTTTAGTTACACAACCACATTCACTGACCTCTGCCCGGTTAAACCACTGCCACGTATCTGGAATATATGTGCCTGTTTTACACTCTTTGACCAGTAGGTGGTTTGGTGTGCATATAAAGCCCAGATGAAGCCTTGTGAAATGAACCCTTTTGCGAACCGATTTGCCGGGGAGCTTCAGAGCTTCATGAAGCTTCATCTCGCCGTCACTAATGGAAACATGACACCCGGGTGGACACGCTAATTCTCTCCCCTTTTCTGATGCGATGCTTTGTGACACACATTGAAGTGAATATATAATAAATAAAATCAACAGGGACATACAATTAATATGCTTTCTTCAAAACCACCAGACTCCAGTCAGACAACAGTAATTTGACCTCGCCGATAGTCGTAAAACTTCTTCAAACTCGACAGAAACAAAATATAACTAATCAAAACCACCTTTGTTGGTCTTTCCACTATCCCAAAAATCACCAACTCTGGTTTGAGAGTTTGAATAAGAGACTGAATAAGTAACATTTTCATTTTACCAACCCTGCTTCCGGTGCCAGTCTTTGACATCGAACGTGACACATGAGCAAAAAACCCAAAACAAAAACAGTGCAACGACACGGCATACTCGCAATGGGAAAGGAGTCTATCGCCTATTTTTAGAAGGTTTTCCTGCATATACATACGTGCTAATTTTGGTGTGAAAGGGGTATTTGTGTCATGAGTTTGATGATGAAAAAACAATGTGTGACAGTCATTGTTGTTTTCTTCCTTTCAGTGTTCGACGAGTATCAGAAGATTTCTGGGAGAGACATTGAGGACAGCATTAAGAGGGAGATGTCTGGCTGTCTGGAGGACGTCTTTCTGGCCATAGGTCTGTTTTCTGCTGCGACACGCTCCATCAAAGAGACATCTATTGCCAGTTTATAAAGATTCGACCCAAAGATGTCTCCAAAATCTAAAAAATTAGGAACTTTCAGCCACAAGAGGCAAAATGTTTTTGGCTTGGAAGCGTCTCTTTTATTTTGTCCACCCTCTGTGTGTCAAGATAGAAGCGACTTTTAAAACACTGAGCTTACACACATAATACCATTGAGTCAATTGTATATTCATGTTGTGAGAGCATTGCACCTCATGCATTTGTTTTTTCTTTACAGTGAAATGCATAAGGAACAAGCCTGCGTTCTTTGCAGAACGATTATACAAATCAATGAAGGTAAATATTTCATGCTTGTAATGGAGCTACCATAAAAAAAAAAAAAAGCAGACTGATCTTATCATACTTTATGTAGTAGGGATGAAGTCCAGCGCCGTGCATACTAACAGTTTGCGTCTCTTATCAGGGCCTGGGCACTACAGATAGTGTCCTCATCAGAATAATGGTTGCGAGGGCGGAGATCGACATGTTGGACATTAAGGCGCAGTTCCTGAAGAATTATGGCAAGACTCTCTACTCCTTCATCAAGGTGAGGCACTAAAACAAATATTGTAGTCAGCAAAAACGCTGCAATACATCAGCTGTGATATTGTAATAATAATAATAATAATAATTAGAATTCTAACTTTCTGTATTGCCTTAATGTAGTTTTGAACTGTGATGAGACTTCAATGTATCACCTTTTTCTCGGGCTGGGCGATATGGCCAAAATCTTCTATCATGATATAGGTCATTTCATATCTCGATAACAATATATATCATGATATAGCATGTTATCTGGTAGTTCAATAGTCTATATGAAATAACCACATGGTAAAATCTATTTTGTATACTCCAGTGAGAATTAAATACTTGACAAATGAAAAGTATTTAGAAGAGCATTTTCTCATTTACTTTGGAACTTTAGTGCAAAATGAACAGAACAGCTTCAGTGAAATTACAAAGAAGAAAAAATAAATATATATAAATAATC
>CAKAOI010027550.1:0-40940 GCA_916701655.1 Sebastiscus albofasciatus | reverse complement strand
CAACTCAATGCATTACGTCATCTAGACGTGGTGAAGACGACTTGCTGAAGTTCAAACCGAGCATCAGAATGGGGAAGAAAGGGGATTTAAGTGACTTTGAACGTGGCATGGTTGTTGGTGCCAGACGGGCTGGTCTGAGTATTAAACTGCTGATCTACTGGGATTTTCACCACAACCATCTCTAGGGTTTACAGAGAATGGTCCGAACAAGAGAACAGATCCAGTGAGCGGCAGTTGTGTGGACGGAAATGCCTTGTTGATGTCAGAGGTCAGAGGAGAATGGGCAGAGTGGTTGGAGATGATAGAAAGGCAACAGGAACTCAAATAATCACTCGTTACAACCAAGGTATGCAGAATACCATCTCTGAACGCACAACACGTCCAACCTTGAAGCAGATAGGTACACCTTGCTAGTACCGGGTGGTCTTCTGCTGCTGTAGCCCAATAAGGTGGCTGGTGAGTGGATGTGTTAAATCATAGTGCATGAGGGTTTTCTGATCTGCCACCTCTTTGGTTAAGGTCTGGGTAGGGTTAAGCTACTAAAATGACTTGGTTAAGATTTGAGAACTTAGCGGAAAACTATGGTTTATTACAATTTTTGGTTTTATTTTCATAGCTTTCTCTAACTCTACTCATCAAAAGTCATTGCTGAAATCACAGAGTGCAAACATAGATGAGAAATGTGTCCAATAGGGCAAGAAACACGAGCGGCCAGATGATCATATCATATTTTGCTGCATTCCGCAATCTCAGTAATTCCTTTGGAGGTGGTGAGTGCAACGTTATTATACAATAGAACCTGTGTACAAGGAATCCCTGTCATGTAGTATCTCTTACATGTATTTTCTCTTAATAAACACCTGCAATCATCTGAAGTGAGACCTCAAAATCCAGCTCCGGCTCCTGGAGAGAGAGGAGAGAGTAAACAGTTCATGCTTCAAATGTGACCACTCAGGGTTTTGGATTTTAAAGTCACTCATGATAAAATAGAGACTGTAGAATTTTGCAGTTTTTTCAAAATACCAACCCGGTCTCACGGGAAGGCGTATAAATACCACAACACTACACGGACATTCTGTGTGTCAGAGTTCACATTTCTGCCTTTTCACGTGTCATTTGTACGGCATGCAAACGTCTGCACTAACTAGGTTTAGGCAGGGAAACCACTTAGTTAAGTTTAAGGAAAAAATAATGGTTGGGCTAAGTAAAATAAGTACAGAAACAACGTGACACAACTACGGAAAACACGTAACAAACGTCACTAAAAAACACGGGATAATCGTGACAAACACAGTTAAAAGTCTGGTGTTTGTTGGACCCATCCACCTCCCAACCTGTCCACCATAAGTGGTCTTTCTTGCTACTATACGTCACTAACTTGTAGCATTTATACGCGGATGTGTTTACATTGCAGTCAGTACAGGATACATGGTGTACAAATGACACGCAGAAATCAAAAAAGGCGTACTTGTTGCACGCTAAATGCTTTGCGCATTATTGTGGTAGGCTGAAAATACATAGGGTTAATAATTCATCAGCACATACATGCCTTGTGTCTTAAGACAGATATTAAGCTCTTAACAGTTGGGCCCTTATGTTGCAAGTTTTCCACTTTCTTCTCCAATTATTTCTAATGTGTTCATATTTGAGTCTTTCCCGTTGATAACCATATTTTAATAACGGTGACACAAGGTTCACCTGACGTGCACACACAACATCCTTTCAGGCCTCGTCGCTGGAAATAGCGGTCCTCAACGTATTTCTCTTCACTCCATTCGTCCTTTGACTCCGTCCGCTCTCTGCCTCCATTCCTTTTCATCTCTGAATGCACGGAGCAATAAAGTCCAGACAGAGTAATTACAGCTTGCTGACAAATAACACAGAACCATCCGACAGAGTGCAACTTCATATGCTTTTAAGCTGCTTATTTTCACCCTGCAGCAAATTAGACACTTTGTGCTAAATCGACCGGCCTCTCCCTCGTACGCTCCCTGTCAGGGTTTAATTGTGTAAACAAAAACCCACACGGTCCGTCACCCCCCCTCTACACACCTCTCTACTCCAACAATATCGGATGCACAAACCCTTCCTATTGTCCCGCTGAGTCTGACAGCCTCTTTTCAATTTGATTTTATTCTTAATTGTGGATAAAATACGTATAATCCAGAACATTTGATCGTCAATTTCAGTCTCATTTTTGTTTAATTTCAATAATTAGAATTTTTTAATTATACGCCATGTCATGTTTGGAGGACAGTTAGCTCATTATTCTCTTTTTAAAACAAAGGAATGTTTTTGTTTTTTTTCCCAGCAAATGAGTTCCCCATCTTTCCCCATTTTAACCATCACATTGTGTTTTGGGCTTGCCACTTTTGATAAATTGTTTATGTCTGTAGAAAAAACAATGAAACAAAAAAAATCAAAAAAGTTTGACAAGTAGTTTGACAAGTAAGTAAAAAACAAAAAAACGAACTCATGGTCCATTCACTGCAAAGTCGGCAGAACTTTCAACTGTATCTCACTGACTATCAGGTGGCTGGAGCAAATCCAGAAGAAAAACAAACATCAGAGGGTGAAGATGAAGGGTAATTCACACAAAGACGCCAATGAAAATGTCTACTGGAGAGACGACGAGATTCGTGAGTTTCTGTCGGTGACGGCAAATCCAAGGATCGGTGAGTTTTATGACCAAAGTTCTCGTGACCACGATGTAATCCGTGCCATGTCCTGCCTCCTGCATGCTTTACCCAGGCGCAATGATGCCTCAATGTCCCCACAAGAACCAGGAGCCTCATGAGTAATATGTAAATATCTATTATAATATAATATTATGTACTTGCACCAACACCACCATGGACATTATTAGGTCAGGGAAGCCACAGAAGATTCCCGTGCATTGCTTTGATGATCAGCGCACTCCATTGCCACCATTGGCCGGCCGGGCATTTGTTGTTTTTATGGGTCAAAGTCATTTGTTTTCTGATTTTTTAATGCAACAATGGATTCATATTTAGTAGTTCAATATTATGTAGGGTTTATATGTGAAAAGACTACCATGAAATTATGTATAAGTGCAAAACAAAGTCACTAAAACAGCAGCATAGTGACAGTTGCATGATCAGCACCATGCACAGCACTACACATCAAACAAGCAAGGCTACGACAGCTGAGCAGCTTAATTGTGATTATGGAAAATAAACTATGGTCAAGGTAGTAAGGGCTGTGTTACTATAACTCACTTGAAAGAGTTGTAGTTTCTCAATCTCTACAGTCTTATTTTCCACCTCTAAGATGTACACTTCTTCCTGCATTGGCACTGAACGTTGGCATTGGACATAAATGGATGTAATTCCCTGGGATACTGGGCTGAACGTGCTTGAAATGCATACTGTATTCCTTTAGAGTACATGAACAGAAACCGTCTAAATCCATTGACGTTATCCTTCTAACAACATCGATGATTGCTTGTAGTATATCCTCTTGCTTGTAGCTAGTTTCCTCCCTCACATTATGACCATGAGGAACACACAACCATGATGAGGACAATTTATTAAAAGTAGAGCAAGCTATTTTTTCTGTGTATTTACAGGTCGCATTGCTCGGGCAAAAAGGTAAAATGTTTGCTCTTAACTATTAAATATTGTGGAAGCCTTCCAAGACATTGGCCCTTATTCTTGGTGGTACGCAGTGTTTTAGGTTAAGGAGGCAGTCAACTTTACAGGAATCCTTCCTGAGCACAAATAGGCCTCTAAGACTGTTTGGGGTCTGCATGTATACAGTTATGTGTATATTGTCTATTTAATTGACTGGATAGTATGGACACCAAGGGAGTTACTTCGAAAATAAACATGGCCAGGCTGGTGATAATCTCAGTAGTGGCCCGAGCTTATTGCTCCTGATGCCCTCCTCAGCTGATCCTGTTCTTGCTCCAGCGCCTGTAATTCACCTCGATGAGCTCTGTGTTTTCAAAACGACCTCATTGCTGAGGCGGAGGTAACGGCATCTCTGAAGGTCACAATAAAAGTAAACACACAACATGACTGGGATTGTTAATATCGATCGTCATGAGTTTATTGAAATGTTTTTTGTACTGTATTTTTATCGACATCCTAAAATGTCCTGGACATCATCGAAAATCCAATTTCAGGCAAGTAGCTGGATCGGCACAGACACACAGTGGCAGCTTAACAACGTAATGTCGTACTTATTTATTGTTATTTAGAAAGTTTTGTATTACAGCTTTGGTTTTAGGACAGTTTTATTAATGTTTTTTTTCTTTTTTTGCTTGAAAGTGGCCGTCAGCAGGATAAAGCTACTTTGAACAGTCTTATCACCAGCAGCAGCCTCGCCATCTGCATGACAGAGATGGAGGCAAGGCGAGGTGGGGGGAGATGGGGGAACGAATAGAAGAGGCAATGATGAAAAGATAGGAAACAATTTGTTGGAAAGGCAGGGATGGACAGAGAGAGAGAGAGAGAAAACCATAAAGATGAAACCAAGTTCAGGGAGAAGGAAGATGTAATAACACGGCCAAAGACGAGGGGAAGATCAGAGAGAAAGAAAAGATGTGGGAGCCGATCAGAGAGAAACACAGCAAATCACCTGGACAGCGGTAGCTACTGCAGAATCCTCCCCCTTGTACGGTTGCAGTAACCACACAAGACTTTTGTCCAAAGAGACGTACAGTAAGTACTTTTAAGGAAAAAGAGCTAATGTAAACCATCGGCAGTTAATTGGAGAATGTTTTTGGTTACTTTGCAGAAATAAGTTGTGAGCACATATCATCAACTTTAAGTTAAATGCTAAACCTTTAGCCAACAGTTGCTTATTTACACATCCAGTAGTTACATTATTATATTCATTTGGAGTTCTTGGCCAACTGGAAAGTTCAATATTCACTCTCTTTTAGCTCTGTTTTTGGTCTCTACCAGCTCCTGATCTGTATTATTTGGCTCTTTAGGAGCTGAATGATCAACTTTGTTCAAGAAATAGTCTGTAACTGTGTTGGTCTGCCGTTTGGTGCTGAGCAGGTAGTGGGTTTGTTAGCTTTTTCTCTGAAAACAGATGCCTGCTACGGCCAAAAACAATGCCGGGGAGATAAACAATGAGCTGAAACTGAAGGTTCATTGCTACAAGCGAACTCTTTCACATTGTCACATTGTTTTTGTCTTTTGATCCATTGTTATCATAAAAATATCAATTAAATGAACTAATCTGTGTCGACTGAAAATGACATTGATTGGCAAGGACAAAGCAAAATAAATACAGCATCTTAGTAGAGTGTTGTGTACCCATGGCGGTTGTGACGTCATTTAATACATCACAATATGGCAACATGTTGATACCATGGATGTATAACGAGAACTAGATACAGCGTTGGAGGCAGGCTCCAGTTCATTTCTATAAAAGTTGCTCAGTGGTGCATGAAGCCAAAATGGCTCGACTGCCGAATAATAAGTACTATAAGAGTCCTTGGATTTTCCGGCGACCTTCCACATCCATTAGGCCCGTAGAGCAGTAGCGTTTCCTTTAACCCTGCCTTGCAGCCCTCGGTCTCAGTCTCATTCACATGAACGGAGGAAGGAGAATGACTCGGAAGAGACTTCAGAAACCAGGTCCAAAGCACACTGGAGCACATGGATTTAAGGCAATCAACTTTATTAGAGGGCTAATGTTTCAACGCCAACTGTGTCTTCATCAGGAGTCTCTTTCCCAATGTAAGTCTATGGGAAAAAAGTATTTTTGAGTCCAATGGCATCCCGTGACGGACACGGAAGTTGTAAATCCACCGTTTGGCCACTACGGAAATTTGCACCAAAGCCTGGCGCACTTCCTTGGGGCTCGGTTGATACACAAAAATGCTATTCCCAAGCAACAACTTGCTCTATACAGTCATTAAGGGGGCAGCATACTGCAAACAAGATTGTGTTATATAACTAGAAATCTCCAATTGTCTAGTTTCAAGTTGAATTGTCTTGATATGTGAAATTGCCGCAGGATAATTGGGTATAAATAATGAGTGCAGCATTGTGGAACTTCTTCTTTCTAATTTCATTATTCTTCATACTATATGGCAGCTGACTGTTCTTTAACAGTGTCTTCAGCCATGTTGCAGCAACAGTACAGCCAAGTAAGCAAAGCAAGCAAGCAAAGCAGTAAAAAACTGCGATTATAATGGTTACATCTGTATGCTGCCATGTTTGGGGCAGAATCCATTCATCAGCGAGTGCTGTGAGCTGAGGTTTAGCTGCCTGTACAGTTCAAAAAATCAAATGAAACGAGACAGAGAAATAGAAAAGGAGAGATGCCCCGTGGACAGCAAATGCCAATCTCCAGTCTTAACGAAGCCGGTTCTGTCTGATGTCTGGCAGGCTGCAGCTAATGATGAGGCTTAGTTAGGTGAGGGAAAAGATGCAGGGCGAGGAGGATGGGGGTGAGGTGGCTTTGGGGCTGAAGCGCCAATCGTAATGAAACCTGCCTTGTCTGATGTCTGGCTGGCCACAGCTAATGATTAGATATAGGTGAAGGTGAGAGGGGGAAGGGTGGGTGGGAGAAGAAAGAGATGGGAGAGAGAGATTCTTCCTTCCTGCCACTACAAATATTCAAAAGGTCAGACCAACTATTCCGCTCCATCTCTGTCGAAGATAAGTTGTCCTCTTTGTATGTTATTTAGCTCTCTTTTGGGGCATCCCACCCTGTTCACAATTTATTCATTGATTTTTCACATGTGAATGTTAGTTCTATGGCGGAAGTATGTGGACATGCCTGTCCATACACAACCTCGTCTCCTGAAAATCACGTTTTCATACAACAGAACTGCATTGTGAGTCATATTTTGAGGGAAACAAAGATTATCAAAGATTACGTTTGTTTTTCATGTATCACAAATATGTTTGTAATGTTAGTCTGTAGAAGACCATGTACAGAGGAGGTTGGGTCAAACAAACAACATCAACAACTAAAAGTCAACGTCCACATTTTGATGTTTTTTACTAAACTTAACCCTGTAGTTTTGTTGCCTAAACTTGACAAAGTAGTTTTGTTGCATTTTTTGCTTTGTTTTGTTCCAATTTATAACATTACAAAATTTAAACAGTTTAAAACACATATTTAGTCATTTCAAGTCAAACAATTATGTTTTTTTTTACTAGATATAACCATGTAGTTTTGTTGCCTAAACCTTAAAAAGTAAAACGTTTTCACTTTGTTTTGTTTCAATTTGTAAAGTTAAGCATGTGTTTTAAACTGTTTAAAATCGAGATCGGATAATCAGGAAGAAAATATGGTTCCCTTGAAACATAATTGAGAATGCAGTTTAGTTTTATGGGAATGTAATGTTGTAGGAGACATGGTTGACATCAGTGAGTAACCACCAGGTCTGAAAAGTGAAGCCAATGCCGAAGTGCCTTAAACTTGCATTCTTTCTAATAGCCAGCAGGGGGCGACTCCTCTGGTTGCAAAAAGAAGTCTGATTGTATAGAAGTCTATGAGAAAATGAGCCTACTTCTCACTTGATTTATTACCTCAGTAAACATTGTAAACATGAGTTTATGGTCTCAATCTCTAGTTCCAAGTCTTCTTCAATGCAGCATGATGTTCATTTAGTAAATGATGGTCCCATTATTTTAGACAGCAGTGTGATTCCAACTTTGTGTCAAGAGTTTGTGTTTCCTGTTTCAATGTGCCCCCGTGCCCAAAGCCAAGTCCATAAATAAATGGTTTCCCCAGTTTGGTTTGAGAGAACTTGACTGGTCTGCATATAAAGCCTTGGCCTCAACTACATGCAACACCTTTGGGATGAATTGAAACGGGCAGGGGTGGTCAACTTCCAACCCCCGTGTGTGTGTGCATGCACCCTGCTTCGTGTTCACACTCACATTTACATGACTTGATTAATTATGGTAGGGAGGGGACGCCGGCTGAGCGTTCAGCATCATTACCTCTGCCTTGATTTGTCTGTGGCTGGTCCGTGCGCCGTCTGCTAACTCATTACCTTTTGTGTTTCTTAGAGGAGCTGCGTTTATGTGTTTATGGGGCCGCAGGGTACAAGGTGCTGTTTACATATGCAGGCATGCCATCTGTATCCGCTGCGGCACAGAGAAAAGGAGTTTGAGGCTACTGCGGCGCGCTCCCGCAATGCACTTTTGCATAATTACTCTTTTAAGAGAGGGCTATCGCTACAAATTGTTACTTGGCATTTTTTTAATGATATACTCAAATGCCTCGTAGAAACGAGTCGTTGTCTTTGTCTCGTCCCTCGAACACAAAGTGGCGATAATTATCATTTCTCTTTAATTGGACTTTATTTTGGAGACAGAGCTGTTGCCCTTGAGGAACGCAGCTTCATTAGCATCTGTAATAGTAAAAAATAAATGTTGAAGCTTTGCATCTTCTTAATAAGGTCATTGTTAACATTGTCATTATCAACATCATCATCTCATAACTAATCATTTATCACCTGCGAAGGGGAGACAGAGGAAGCGCTGGAGGGAGGGTGGCATCTGAAGAGAGAAGGAAAGGAGGTGAGTAAAGGCATATTATTATGTTTTAATAGCTTTCCCTGGGGAGGAGAGGGCCCATTTCCTGCTCGGCTAATGAAGGGAACGAGCGGAGCAGAGAGAGAGAGAGAGAGAGAGAGAGAGGGTGTAGAAGTGAGGGAAAAGGGTGAGGATGAGAGGACTGGTGAGGGGGGGATGATGAGAGGAGACATGTACAGAGGGAAAGCGGAACAGGAGAGGACATGAGTCAGGTCCTGATCTCACCAACATGACAGTAAACCGGAGCTCATCAGACCACCATGCAGATATTCCTTTAAAGAGGAATAGCTAGTGTGTGTAGCACATTTAGCAGAGTGGTGTGTCAACTGAGAGCAAATTAGCACATTGTGTTAAACTGCTGCATAGCTAATCAGTTTGTTGGTATTCTGCGCTTTAAAGGAACGCTGCACTGCAAATCTTTTTTTTTCTTCTTCTTTTCAGCCCCGCTAGCGATGTAGCTCTAGGGATGGTAATGTCCGTTAGTTCACTTTGATCCAGACTGGAATAGTTCTATAAATGTGGTGACCCGTTGACCCCTCCACTGCTTTAGATTCTTCGTGTTGTTTTAAAGAGTGAAATACTAACACCCTGGGGCGTTTTGATATGTTCTGACATGACCCTGGGTCACACCGATGAAATCCATCATAACTGCTGTTAATCCAGCAGTGGCCATCCACCACAAAAAGAGCAGGTACCAAACTTTTCAGAGCATCCATTCCAGCCTACAGGCAGTGAGGAGCCTATTCAATATTAACAAAAATAGAGTATTAATTCATCACCAGGCTTAAATTGAGTTTGTCACTCACGTCAAACGTTCTTGAATAATAACATAAAAAAAGAAGAGGTTCAATATCTTCTTTTGACTCGAAGGAGCCAGTTGAACAACCCTTGATTTTATGTTGAGGAACATTGAGAATAGCATTAAAAGGAAATTTTGAAATGTGAATTTACAGTAGGGAAAAATACTTCCGGGACCAGCTCCCACTTCGTTTTTAAAAAAAATTGTTGTTCGTGCAGCTTTAAACTTTGCTCTCACATTTTGCACCACAACACTCCTGAGTCATGCTGTTAACGGCTCTAAACCCGTGAATAACTGTGCACTCGCCCCTCACTTGCAGTGTGATCGCTGCCTCGGGCTCTGCAACATCTGAAAGCTCAAAGAAACAGCTGGAGCTGCCCTCAGAAAAAGAAGAAAAAGCAGCCCTTTATACTTCATTCACTGTTTGCTCTCCTCTCTTATTCCATTTATTGATTCAATTCAATTCAGGGGCTTTTACTGGCCTAACATCTGATGTGTTACCGAGGCGAGCTACAATGGTTAAAACCATGTTAATAATGAGAACACACATGTTCTTCCCAGCCTTTCACTCTTCTCTTCTCTTCACAGACATTTTCTTCATGTCTGCCCCCCTTCTCGTGCGCGCCTGCCAGTGCTGAAAACGATTCCTACTGAACAAATGAATAATATCTGACAGCGCAGCTTCAATTCAGCGTGTTACTGTAGTTTTTACTGTGCCCTCCAGAATTATTGGTGGCCTTGGTAAAGATTAGCTCATTACTTTTACAGCTTTTTGGCTCATCCTCACCAAGGGTGCCAATAATTCTGGAGGGTAATATATATCTTACCCTCCTACGACTCTTTCCCTTCCTCTTCCTCCTCTCAACATGCCGCCTTATCGCACTTTAAAGCTCATGCATAATTCATAGAGTTTTTTTTTTTTTCTGTTAGTGAGAAATTATATGTAAAAAATGAGCAAACAACAGGGATTTGATTATCTGAGCAGGATTGAGCTCCACAGAACAACTCTTAAATTTAATCTGTGCGTGCAGTGAGAGCTCTCCTCCAGCCATTGTTAGGAGAAAACCTGCAGAAGCAGCGAGCATGAAAAAACGGCTTTAGACAATCTTTTGTTCTTCTGTTTTAAGTTTACGAGTAGACAAAGGAAATATGCAGTTTCTTGATGTCAAGCACCCTGCTTCAGGCAGGGTCACAAAAAGGTTTCTTAGATGTTTATTGCTTGATTTGGGCATTTTATTGTTGTCTGAATTATTTATTCACCAGTGTATTTATCAGTTTTTCAAAGCAGATCTGCAGCTCAGGTTAAGTTCACCTTAACTCCACGAAAGTTCTCTTTCCTCCAGCTCTCTGCAGAACTTACAGTCCATATTGCCCACATTTCTCCATTCAGCATCTCATCCAAATGTACAGTTGTATCCTCAGTTCCTTTGTTCCTTATAGGTGTCTGATTATGTGTTGGTACAGGAATTTTTTTTTTGTGTGATTGCGGGGGCTCCGTGGCAACACAACTCTATCTAACCTCTCGTCCAATTGTCCTCTTTGTTTACCCACTCATTCTGTAAGTGCTCTTTTTTATGACTGAGAACACTTAAACGTGGGTATGTTGGTGGAAGTCAGCCATCGGGCATCGAGTCTTTGTGGGTTTCAATAACATTGTGGTTTGTTTCCCATTTTATCAGCAGACTATTGTTTCACTGTAAAAGGGCAAAAAATTCCATCATAACCTTTCAGCATATTGTAATTTTAAATGTTCTGAGAGAAAACTAGTCTTCTGCTCCTCCTCATGGCTCTGTTTTCAGGCTTTAGAAAATCTAGCCCGTTACGGGAGACTTTGACCAATCACAGGTCATCTCATTGAGAGAGCGTTCCTATTGGCTGTGCTCCAGTCATGTGACCAGAACTTGGCGTTCCTTCAAGAGATTTCACAATGGCTGCCTTGTCAAAAACTTTCTAATTTTACAGCTATACCATGTACTACAAGATTAACATAACATAATATTGATTAATATTTGGCTCTCATAGACGGCAGCTAGACAGCAGACCTCAGATCAGCTCTTACTGCTTGTTTTCCTCCGGTCTGTGAAATCTTGCAGATGCCATTAGGAACACCAGAGGACACAGAGGCACATGATATTTTTCAGGTTACCTGTTTCATGTACTACTGTCACGATATAGCGACCGTTTTACAAAAATAACTTTTTTTAATCATATTTGCTCCAATCTCGCCTACTACAGCTTTAAGTTTAGACACATTAAAACATGTTTTTCGTTCGGGCACAATTGCAGACTGTTGACGAAAAACAAGGACCACTTTTGGCCTCCATCACCACCTTGTCTATAGGACAACAGTGTTTGGTACTTTGTAACCTACAGACATATTTTCATATTAGGATCAACTTGTTTTGTTCAGTCTACTTTGTTGAGATATTGTGAAAAAAAACACGACTAAAAGAAATAAGTAAACTGACAGGAGAGGTTACATTTTTACTTCACAAAACGTCCTCTAAATTATCCATTTGAGAATAACTTTCCTCAGCCTTTTTGGATGTCTGCGCCACAGAAAACCAGCTTCAAATCTTCCTAGCCGAGCAATGGGATATTGTGAGGATGAGATGGAGTTCACAAGGGCAGTGGAATATTTAGTTGGAGGAATAAATTAGCAGCTTCAGTCGTTGGTGCTGTGCCAACATATCTGGGAATTCATCCACCGCCTTGGAGAGACAAGCTAAGGATGCCGCAAAGGATCCACTGTAATTAGAAGCTAATTGAATTTTTTTTTTTAAATTTCATCAAGAGTATTATGCTAGTGGTGAGTGTTTGTATTCATAAAAAAACAGGCTGTGTTAATTTGAGGCACATATTTTCAGTACTTTTTATGGACTGTTGTACATCATGTTGAGGTTTTATGTGCGAAATGCCAAGTGAGCAATTTCCTGTAAGGTACCTTATTAATCATTTTTTATTAATTTGTTCCCATATACTGCTTACTGCGGCCCGGGATGAGAATAATGCTTCTCCTGAGAACTGCTCTTGTTTGTCGGGGTTGAGGATATGAAGAGCTCATAGTCTTTTATGGAGACTCTCTGCATTGTGTCGAATCTCAGGTGATCTATTACATACAGCTCATCAAGATCATGGGGATCTGGGGAAATTCAAGCACTATTCAGTTGCTGAAGAATGGCAAAAGACACGGACCAGAAATGTCAACCAAAAAGAAAGTAGAGGCACTACTTTCACACCTTGTTTTCAAACTCCCAGCCAACTTTTTATGAAGGTCTTGTTATTCCAAATTGTGAATTTTTCACCACACCTTTTGGAACTGTTATATAGACTTATCAACCAACACCCGATCTCAAGTGATCTCCAGCTTGGTCATACATTCTAACAAACACATCTGTAGATGTGAAGCCAGTGAGGGATTGTGTCCTTTTTTGCTGCACCATTGATACCTCCAGTTTCGCTCAACTTAAGCTAATTTGCAGACTAATGAAAAGCAGCTGTAGACATCGTGGAGAATGTCTCTTTGCAGCCCTGTAACGATTACTTTGGATCCCATTACGGATCCCATTGTTACAAAACCGTGACTTTGCATCTCTTACGACAACCCGGTCTCACTCCCAACTCGTCAAATACCGCTGATTGGGCAGCGCCCCTCCGGAATCAGAAACCAACGCACGGACGTACACTTTAGTGACAGTTTGTGACAAACCAGGCTTTCAACTAACTCCAGCGTAAACCCATCCATGGTGTTATTCGACGATCGGAGCAAGTGAGGTAGTATTAATAACGTGAGAGTCAGTTTTAGGCGGGCGTGGCGTAGGGTGGGTCAAACAAACAAGACTTTCAACCAGGAGACCGCTGTCCGTGTCCCATGTGGAACTACAAGTAACGCTGACTGATTTTGTCACGTGACTCGTTGGTATCGTCAATCACATGAGTCACGTGAGCTGTCAGTCACCCAAAGCCCATGACCATAGTTGAGTGTTGAAACAAAGATACAGTCGAGCCCTAGACTTGGAGGAGCTGACTCTCATATTCCAAGTATTGTAAAAGACATAATAACATTTGTAGGCAGGATGCTAACTATTTTTGTAACATTTTATTTCCAAAACCTTCAACCATCTCTCAATCCTTTTCATATTTTGAAAAAAAAAAGTAATCTCTGTATTTTTTTTTTGTAAGTGAACTGAGGCACACAGTTCCCTCAGACACACACACAATAAAGTCCTCTGGAGCTGAGAGAAGCCACAGTAGCTGCAGGGCACAGAGGTACCTTCACACACACTTATACAGTATATGGTTTCATTTCTTTTGCCTCCTCTCTCCATATACTTTTAGTGCATTATTTAACACCTCGGGAAATGGAAATGTGAACAGGAAATTATGCATCACACGGTGGTTCAGAGCCACACTTTATGATAAATCTCCTTTTCCTCCCTCCTCTTAAATCCCAGTGATAATATTGCACTTGTCCCCTGATTTATTATGTAAGGGTCCGAAGCCATGCATTGACTCCATAGTTCAAACTGATTAAGCTGCCTGCGTGAGAAGACGGATGCACACGGGAGCTGTTTTGCATTATTCTCTGTAATGTTCCTGCTGCAACACAAGGCAAAGCAATCAGCTTTCGGTGGTTTGGTTTGTAGTCTCACCGTTTCTTTTGATTCATAAGTCTATTGAAGAAGTTATTTTGTATACGAGGAAAGAGTCAATAAAAAAAGTTTTCTTACCAAGTATTTCAGGCCCCAAATGTCCTGATGTATTATGGACAAGTCAATGCCTATAGCAAATGAAAAGATCCACTATTCTTATATACATATGTTGGATCAAATTACGGGTGAAAATAACAAATCACCTCCTTCAAGATGACTACATAGTTTGTTCACTTTTTTCCTTTAGCAGTCACATCACAATTCAATGAACTTTACTATGCACGTCAGTAAGTGAACGCATCACCGTTCATACAGCCCAACGTCATTGCTCATTCTGTCTATCTTCAGTTCAGTTGTACGTTCAGTCTGTGGCTAATCCAAGCTGGGTTCAGTCCAGTACAACGTTAGGCCTATATAAGCGCTGTACATACATATAGCCAAATTATTATGATTTGGCTTTCAACGCGTGACGTATACTGTGAATCACAGTTGAGCTGACAGCGTCGCTCTCAGTCACTAGAGAGGAGCTTCACTACTGATGTACCAACACATTCTCATTCCAGTTCGTCACGCCCCCTTGGCGTCACTTTATTCTCTGCATCAAAACCAATATAGCTACCCTTGGCATCACTTCAGGATTAAGCAACAAAACCACTTGTATGGTGAAAATTAAACTGAACATTGTGAAAACGGGACACGATTGAAGAGCTGATTGTAACATAATGTCTCCTGGATTAAAGCCCTGTCTTTGTTGGACCCATACACCTCCCCTTCCCGCCCGCCTGATGTGTCTTTTTCGCTCTTCATTTACTGTTGCCGCGGATGGGCTTACATTATAGTTAATGGAATGGCCAGTGCGTTTCATACCCGTGCTAAAGGTGCCGGCGGTACGGAACGCCGACAGTCGTGACAAAGCCTCGGTATTTGACGCCCTGAGAATGAACAGGCTGGATTTACAATAGATTTGCTGGAGCTTGTTTTGGGAAAACAGCTGGCTGCTGCTGGAACACATGTTGATGAGAGCACTGAGACTGAAGCATGCAGTACATCCTGTAACACCAAAACAATGAGGCTAAATAAAAGCTCAGAATTCGGTAACGAGGCTCTTTGGGTTCGTCCTTGCAAGCGAGTGATTTCACATTATAGAAAGTTATGTGCTTCATTGCTTCATTCCGATGTTGATTAGTGGAACTAAAATGATGGAGTACTGATACAAGGTTTTCAGGGACTGGAATAATATAATTATACATTTACATAAAGACTATTTTCTCCTTGACCAAAAGCGAAATAGATTTTTTGTTCAAATCAGATTTGTGCTATGGTCTCTTTGCATAGTGAACATAATGTTAGAACAAAAAATGTCCACAGCATTTAATCTCCATCACATAGGTCATGCTTATTTGTAAAAAATGTTATGAGAATGTCTTGCCTCCAGTGGCCTTTTCAATTTTCTACCTACTCAACTTCTGTCTTATCAGAGAGAATTATGACCTAAGAGGAAGCCTTCGACGACTGAGTCCCCTCCTTATATGTCATGTTTTACTGTCCGCCCTGAGGGAAGCAGAAGTAATCACAGAGGAGCTTCGGGGTCTAAGACATGGCAGATATGGATTATATTGTGGTTGAGTGGGATTTCATTTTAAAAATACCTCCTGCCTCTCTACTTAGACTATATTTCATCCATCTAATTTCTTCTCCCAGCTGTCTTTCAGGTGGGTTCAAGGTTAATATCGAGGGAAAAGTGGCCCAGAGTCCTGGAATCTATAACAGTTAAATTTGATAGCGGTTTTAGATTTCGTCCTGTCTTGAGGCAATTGAGTTTTGTTTCATCGTGATTGGTTAAACTCTTCATATTTCGTTATTATTTTGATAATTGTGGACATTTTAGTCAGTCATAACTTAAGCAATATACATCCTCAGAGACTTATTATTACATCTTCAACCCGGTCTCACTGGAAGGCATATAAATACCACGACATTACATGGAGATAACGTGTGTCATGAGTACACATTTTAACCTTTTCGTGTGTCATTTGTAAGCAAACACAGTTAAGTTTAAGCAAAAAAAAACACATAGCTAAGAAAAACGTCATGGTTGGGCTTAAAATAAATATGGAAACTAAGTGAAATACGTACGGAAACAACGTAACACAACCATGGAAAACACGTCACAAATGTCACTAAAAAACGTGACAATCGTCAGTTACGTTAGTGACATTTGTTTGTAACTTACAAAACAACGTTCTCAAACGCCGGTCTCCTGGTTAAAAGTCCATTGTTTGTTAGACCTACCCATCATAAGTAGTCTTTCTTTCTTTTTATATTATGTCACTAACTCTTACTGTAGCATTCATACTCGGTTGCGTTTACATTGCAGTCAGTAAATAAAAATTACGGTCGCTATAGAAAGGTCTGGCTCCACATATTGTCATTCAGGTAGCCTATAGGGAAAAAAATGCTCTGGCTTGTTTGTAGTTCTTTTAACTAATCACAGTCGTCTTGAGTGGGGCTAAGCAGAGCATGCAGCGATGGTGCCCTTGCAAAATAGATAAGCAGAGATAAGTGAGTATGCTTCATCCTCTGGAGACCATCAATGTCTGTACAAATGTTAATGATAACCCATCCAATAGTTGAGATATTTCAGCCTGGACCAAAGTGGTGAACCTGCCATCTCTAGAGCCACGGCGCTGGCATGGCTAACGGACAATTATAATGAAGCAAATAATAAAACTTATGGGTAAAGTACACCAAAGTCCAGTAAAACAAATACAAAGACAACCCAAGTAAAAGAAATACCTCTGCCAGAGAATCTCAAACTCTGCACAGGCTCATACAGGGCTAATATGAGAGAAATATAGAATAGAGCCAGGTCACGAAGAGTCTTAAAGGAAATCAATCAGATCAGAAAACACCAGAGGCCGATGTAAAGCCTGCAGCTGAACTCTGTAGAGTCCATACCCATAACTTTTGATTAAGACAGGTATTGAGCAATAGTATTGAGCATTGAGCAAGTGAAAGTTATATAGAGCCTGAGCTCTCTGTGGTTCAGTAAACATCGCTGAGCTGAAAAGCCTGAAAGAATAAAAGAATGGTCATTGTGAAAGGCCAGCTATTACATCGGTCAGGAAGTGTGTTTGGCACAGAGACATTGTGGTGAGAGACGTTAATAGGGATAATTTAGAATAATAATTCATCCGAGCTCCTGAGTATATTGCACTATGAGCTTCCACCAGGTATGATCTACTTTAAGTACAATCATTCCTAGTATTAATCCAGGGCAACGTATCAAGGTCCTCAAATGTCTGTCAGAGGGAGTTCGAACATGTCAGCCACTCACTCAAAATTAACTGGAACTTGCTACATGGAGCAATATGTTCTTACTGACTAAAGGCCTTTACACACTGGAAGTGTTTTATATTTTTTCAAACTGTTGTTTTTGTCACGAGTACTTTCACACAGAAATCAAATATTATGCTGTAGAAAAGCAACATTTTTTTCCACACTTTGGTTGATACCATCATTCGCAGTGCAAAAGCTCAGAAAAATCAATCTATCATGTTTTGCAGAATGGATTGAGTTGTGTCTGTTTTTATGAATTAAAAACACGGAGGCTCCGTAGTCAGACCCGGCAAATTATTACTCCTTTTAACCTTGACAAAGGAAGCACATGACTCTAAATGTGTGTGTGTAAACTGTTCCTTTAAAGATCACGAGGTGTCGACCCCCTGCAGGTAAAGTACTGAACACACTACCAGATCCACTCCCTCCGTTCTTACATTTCACAATAAAAAGCCCTAGATATATAATATTCACAGGCGAGTATTTCGAAGTTTCATGTTGTTTATCCGTCACGTCCCCGGTGTGTAAAGGCCTTTATATGATAGATGAAACATTGTAAAGCATAACAGATCAACAAAAACAAATGATTTACTCTGAGGGGGTGACTTGCATTAAAATCAATAGAGTGGTTTCCGTCAGTTGACTTTAATGTAAATCTATAAATTTCTGTCCAAAATTCAACTATTGACCAACCATCCCATTACACTAAAACCTTTAGCATAAATGGCTGATTTCCTGCTACCACCTCCGCCTCATTATTTTCTCACAATTATCAGGACGCCTCTTTATGTATTGTCACATATATAGACCACCAAGTCAGCCCACACAACCAACTGGTAAAAAAACAAAACAGCAAAAGCACCACATCAATTATTAATGAGTGTAGATTTTTTTTTAATGACAAATTGTAATAAGATACTTGTTTGTCCAATCAGATTCAGCTCTAGAGTGGCAGTACAAAATGACCTTAAGCATTAAATTAACTCTGGTGTGCGGACTTTAATACACTGTCAGATTTAATTCCCACTGATTTTAATGGGTTTTCGACTCCCACCTCCGATACTACCATTGGATACAATCAGGTTGTTGTTGTTGTTGTTGTGAAGACACATAGGGGGGGAGAGTGTCCACCGAATGGTGATCTTTATTTTAAAGCATGGTACAGCAGAACAACATAGTATTGATACTGTACATGAAAAATTAATGTGCAAGACTAATGTGCATATACATGTGCTGCATGGCAACGATCCACTGCCCATCATTATTATTTATTTTTTTGCAGGTTTAGGGTTATCTCATGAAGGAAATATTGAATTTGTGTTATGCATGTTTTGCTTCAACTGCCTTAGATATATTTCAGTATTCTATAACTACTGTCTTTCCTGCAGGAATACATTATTTATAATCTTATTCAGGGACTGGGTAAAGTACCAAATATTAAGCAGATATAACTGTGGAGTGAACCTTTTTTTTTCCTGAGTAATGATTTACGATGTGTTATTGTATCGTATCACGTACACTGAGTTGTTATTAGGTACAGCTTGCTACATACTTTAACCAAAAACTCTCTAACACAGACTTTATAACAGCTACATATAATGAGCTTTTAGAAAAATAAAATGTATTACTTGACTGTTGTTCTGGCTATTTTGGTCAGGTATAAGTGTTGAAACTAAAAACTGGCAACTTGTACATAACTCCCTCTCACATATATTAGTATCAGTAAAACACACACAGGAGAGCGAGCACTAACTTGCTTGTGATAAACACTACTTAGTACTATGGAAACATCCATTTGTTTCCAGCCACAACAACTGTGACCTCCGTTACAGCCAAAAAGTCCTTGGAACCAGCTGTACTGTCAGCAGCACACATGGCAGCCAGATAAATGGTCTTCAATGTTTAAATTAATTTCATTAATTGCATTGACTGCATATAGCCCTTTTCTACCAGACAAAGCACTTTACAATTTGCCTCTCATTCACACACACATACTGTACACCAATGATCTGGAAATTATTTGTTTTGTGGGTACCAGCCCTCAAATTTACCTTGTGGGGACCTATGTTTTGTGGGGACCAGCCCCCAGATTTACCTTGTGGGGACCTATGTTTTGTGGGGTCCAGCCCTCAGATTTACCTTGTAGGGACCTATGTTTTGTGGGGACCGACTCTCAAATTTACCTTGTGGGGACCAACCCTCAAATTTACCTTGTGGGGACCTATGTTTTGTGGGGACAAGCCCCCAGATTTACCTTGTGGGGACCTATGTTTTGTGGGGACCAGACCTCAGATTTACTTTGTGGGGACCAGCCCTCAGATTTACCTTGTGGGGACCTATGTTTTGTGGGGACCAGACCTCAGATTTACTTTGTAGGGACCAGCCCTCAGATTTACCTTGTAGGGACTTATGTTTTGTGGGGACCAGCCCTCAAATCTACCTTGTGGGGACCTATGTTTTGTGGGGACCAGCCCTCAGATTTACCTTGTGGGGACCAGCCCTCAGATTTACCTTGTGGGGACCTATGTTTTGTGGGGACCAGCCCCCAGATTTACCTTGTGGGGACCTATGTTTTGTGGGGACCAGCCCCCAGATTTACCTTGTGGGGACCTATGTTTTGTGGTGACCTTGTGGGGACCTATGTTTTGTGGGGACCAGCCCTCAGATTTACCTTGTGTGGACCAGCCCTCAGATTTACCTTGTGGGGATCTATGTTTTGTGGGGACCAGCCCCCAGATTTACCTTGTGGGGACCTATGTTTTGTGGGGTCCAGCCCTCAGATTTACCTTGTGGGGACCTACGTTTTGTGGGGACCAGAGTTTTATCCCCCACATAGCAAAAGATTCCCCATAATGTGTGAATAGATATCTGTCCCCACAAAGTTATTGATAGTACAGATACATACAAAGCTCTGCGTAGGCCACTCTCCCTCCTGCAGGTCTTATTTTATTCAGAGATTCCACATTAAAAGAATAAAATGGATTTAAGATTCAATTCCATCAATTTCCTGGTTTTCAGCCGAGCCCTTTGTCACAGAATTTTCCTCCTTGAATGGCCAAATGTGCACTGCTGAGAGCTGCAAGTTTACACAAAGAAAATGTGCTCTTCTATTTCATGCTTGATGGCGCTGTGAGGAGAATATCAATTCTGTGACAATGGAAGGCGGCCTCCGCACGTGCACGCAGGTGCACACGTTTCCTGTGTTATCTTTCTTTCGAGCTACTAAACAGGGAAGGGCAGATACAGTCATTTATTTCGACAAATTGTTTTACACCGCAGAAATGAGGTTCAGCAGCTCTACAGTAGCTCGACACAATGCAGAAATAATTACCTCACATGTGAGAGGATGCAATTAGTGGAATCGAAGAGATTGAAATCAGCTTAAACTCTTAATCTCTACGAGCGGAACAATATAAATACAAATGGCAGGAGCAATTGCGTCGAGTCCATTCATTATTAATCAAGCTGTAGGCTGATGCAACTCAGACATTAAATAACAAAGCCAGTCTCAACAAAAATACAGTCGAGTGTTCATGAAATACAGGGAGACTACTGCACCGATTGCCTCTTTAACATGTACACGTTCATTCATGTAACGTACTGCCTTTAAAGGGAGACACTACAGGTGAATTGGGTACACGTTGTAATAGATATGCTCATGAAACATCTCCCGTTGATTATTTACATCAAGACAATTTGTTTTCTTTCTGAAATTTTATGTTTAAATAAATTAAATGAGGCATTATCCAATGCTAACTATTAGTGTTGGTCTTACTAATACCTTAATATAGTGCAGCCACCACATATAAAGGGCAGATGAGGTGGTTTGGCATCATAAAACTTTTTAAAGGGATGTTGAAGAACCACCTTAAAACTGAATTAAGCTGAAGAAAAAAGAAGACTGCAAAATCTGCAGTCTCACATCAAGCTGCCAACTCCTCTCTCCCTCTAATGAATGACATTTTACTTTCTTTTCAGCCTCACCTAACTGGAACGTACCACCTGCTCAGGTAAGTACAGGGGTAGTTAAACCGAGCAGGAATCCAAATCATACAAAATAATGAACATACCATTAATACAAGATCTCTAAGTTACTGCTGACACCTCAATCTCTCTACAAGCACCCATCCATACCAATGAGCACATCAAATATAACAGAATGTCATTCACTGCAGAACTATCTTACCTATCTTCCTAAATCTTAACAGTGGGCAGCTCCTACCTGCTGGGAAGACATAATGAAGCAAACCTGTTCCCACTTTCCTTGATTAAGCTGCAGAGCTCTACCCCAACATCCCAGGCAGAACAACAACAAACAATCCTATGAACCCATAAAACAAACAAACTAAACAAGCTTGTGTCATTAATACACCTTAATTGATAAGGTATCAAATAAACTGAAACATCAGACTGAAAGGCATTTTCACTGGCCTGTTGTTCTGAAATTATTGTCCACACAATCATAATTGTTTCAAATGACTTTTTATAGTGGTTGTTTGTCTATCTTTTTGTTTCTCTGTTCTTTTATTAGAGTTTATTATGTTTTATCCCTTAAAAGCCTAACCAGGGACACAGACTGCAAATTAGCGACGGCTACACGTCCTATATACACTGCATCGGTTGCATTTTTATTTTATTTTATTTAAATCTAACAATGGGTCAAATATATGATTAAAATAAATGAATAAATAAAACTGGTGGGTCAAGAAATGCTTTTTTTTTATTTTCTGGTGATTAAACTAATCTTGTTTTCCAATCTAATTTGCACTGGAAATATATTTTTTAACATTATATTTCATTACAACATCAAAATTAAACTCATATCTAAGTTGCTGAGTTGGTTGTAGGTATCACTAACTAAAGCAGAAGTAAGACGATGCAAGTCGAGGGAAAGTGAACAGAACAAAAAGTGCTTCTTCAGAAAATACGTCTGTTTATGCGCTGGGCATCAACGCTGTAAGAGTATTTATTTTTTCTCTTTAAAGCAGCCCTCATACTATTTCAGCAACTTCCATGTATAATTACAACAATTGATCTTCTGGTGGCTGACAGAGGCACTGTTCACTGACAGAAAAGCAATATACTGGGCAAGAGTAGCAGAAGACATGTTTACTGCTAATAAATAAGGTTTCTTCAATTTCCCTCTAAACACTTTAAGGTGTGGAATTCCTGCAGCGTGGGACACACTGCCTGGTATATTTTGGACATTATCACTCTCATGCTCTGGTGCTCCAGAGAAGGCCGAGCCACCGCGCTGGCACAAAATCATTCCACTCTGGGCTCTTTTCCACCCTCTTAATATTCAAGAAACACCACAAACACTCCAGCAGGGCATTCGGGCAGGCACTTTCCAATGAGCCACACAACCTATTTTGTCTCTATCAACAGGCCGCTCATTAACTGACAACGTCTCACAAGTGGCAGGAAATGCATCTTAAATCAAGCAATTAATTCAGATGAAAACACAAAGCAGCTGAGAGAGACACTGAGAGATTGGAGGACAGGGACACAAGCCAATTTTACCTGAAATGACTGAACCTTAATTAACTTTGATGTCTCCTTTTAATAATCGACTCATGTGAGGGCGGCTGCTGCTGATTGTATTCCTGTTTGATTCCAATGTAGCCTGATGTGTTTTTACAATTCCCAGACAGGAATATAACAAGTTAAAGCCCTCTGAAGTTCACTTTAAATACATGAAAACTGCAGGTGTATTTGATGGTTACTTGTGCTAGATATGTTGGTATAATGCTTTTTAAATGTGAGTGAAACATATTTCTTATCAATCAAGTCTCATGGGAAGCTGTCTAAATACCACAACATGTACGCATGTCATGATAACACATTATAGGCTTTAAGCGTCATACGCCACAGACTTAATGTTGTGAAATGGCTTTTCATGCCACATCGTTACTGTGAAATGGTCGTGGTTATGCTTAGGCAACAAAACTATGGTAACGGGTGCAGTTAGGTTTAAGCAACAAAACAACTTTGGTTTTGGTGCCTCTGTGTTCTCCGGTGCTCCTAACGGCATCTGCAAGATTTCACAGACCGGAGAAAAACAAGCAGTAAGAGCTGATCTGACCAAACGGTCAAACTAGGCAGCGCTGATCAAATATGAATCAATATTCTGTTACGTTAAAGCCTATTTCTCATCTCAAATGTTTTCAGAATCAGCTTGTAGTGCACAGTTTAGCTGTAAAATGAGAAAGTTTGTGACGCAGCCGACATTGTAAAATCTGTTGAAGGAACGCTAAGTTTCGGTCACATGACTGGAGCACAACCAATAGGAACGCTCTCTCAATGAAAATGACCTATGATTGGTCAAGTCACAGGCTAGATTTTTTCAAGAAAACAGAGCCATGAGGAGGTGCATAAGTCTAGTTATCTCTCAGAACACTTGAATTACAATATACTGAAAGGTTATGATGGTTATTATTATATAATTTTTGCCCAATGATGCCAAAAATATACTGACTACTGCTACTTTAAATAAGAATGTAAACTAAGTACAATACATACATAAACAACACAATATAAGAATGGAAAACATGTTACAAACGTCACTAACGTAACTTCAAAATAACTCAACAACACTTTGAACACCGGTCCTCAAACACCGGTCTCCTAAATTGAAAGTCCTGTGTTTGTTGGACCCATCCACCTCCCTTCCCCCCCAGCATAAGCTGTCTTTCTCCCTTTTTATTCTACGTCACTAGCTCTGAGCATATTTACGTAGATGCCTTTATACATTGCAGTCAGTACAGACGACATGGTGTACAAATGAGACATCTAATGCAAGAACAGCGTTCTCACTACATGCTTGCCTTTAGCATTATTGTGTCATTCACACACCTTTTCGGTCAATCGGGTTGGACAATCAGTTATGATATTTTACTTGTTAAGTTAATGACGAAGACACAGAGAATCAGTGATGCTAGCCAAAATCATAGCAGACGGCTTTCAAACAACGCCAAGTTCAGGGATATGACTAGAAATGAGTTGACCCACTTATTTGGAAGTGAAAACACCTAAAATGTCCAACACACATGCACACTGGATTGTAAAACTGCGAGGGTGCACAACTATGGTTAAGTACTCCAAATATAATTAATCCAAATAAAGGCTTTAAAACTGGGTTAAACTGGGGATTTATTTCAAACCTCTCTGGTGGAAAAATATGAGGTTGCTTGTAAACTTATTCTATATGGGAGAAGCAGGTGTGTAGATAACAGCAGAGTAATAACGGTGTGGTGGCACATGAAGTGCTGAGGCATACTGCTGCCAGCTCCAAGAGCAGCTTACTGTCCCATCGCAGTTGGAGTCCAATCTGACAGATAAGCACTCCTGTCATCCCATGTCTCCATGTTTTCACTGCTGGTGTGAAAAAAATGGAACGTCAGGAGTCTATGAGTGTTTTTAAAAAAGTGAGCTTGTGTCAGGAAGTTTGCTAGATTGGAACAGCTGGAAGAGAAAATTAAGTCATTATGTTTTCTCACTTAATAAACTACCTTCCAGATTCTCTTGCAGGCAGTATCCTTCAAAAAAAGATGTAATAGCTTGCTCTACTATAATAATGGATAATGGCTTCATAGAAATATTTGAATGTTTTTGCTTGAATAGGTTGGAAATTATGCAATTTAGATGAAATCACCTGCTCAAATGAAGTCATTTTTTATAAATAAATAATTTCTACAAGCTTATGGACCATATGTTACTCACCGGTGACTGTTGTGCATGTTAAGCTTCATAACGCTGTTGTAATTCTGCCGGTTACCCAATAAACAACTATTATGTTCTATATACACACATAATATACACATATTGTACTGCATAATGCGTGACAGTACTCCAAGTAAGAGCCCTTAGGCTTCTTACATCCAGTGACATAAAGAGAATTTATGTCTGTGGAAGATCTTAATCATCTGAAAATGAAAAGGATCTTCATAACCCACATAGCTGTAATTAAAAGCCCGACTCCTCGGCCCGTATCCAGGGGGCTGTCTGCTGCACCTGTCCCTCATTTGGCTCCTAGAGCTGATCTGGGGCAGCAGATCCATGACAGGCCTACAGAGCAGCTTCTGCACGCGCTCAGTCTGTGCTTCAGCCAGGAGTGAGTCAGGATACATTTCTTTTTTTAAATACTGTTCAGCAGAATCTGCTACTGAGACACGTCTTCACAGGTTTGGGTATATTGTTTACTCTCTTTAGAAATTACTACTGACGTCCATGAAGCGAACAAAATGCCGCAAAGACGCTTGGCTGGTCTGTTGCATAGTGGCATCACAACATTCAGTGTGATTTATCTTCTAAATAACAGGAGAAACCATAGTCCTACTACTCACTGTGTGTGTCCTGAATTATTACTGCTCCCATTTAATATGAGGCCTTCTAACCTTTTGCCTCAGGCAGCGAGTAACCAGTATGATGTCAAGGCTTACATACAGCATTAAGGATAAAGAGGACTCTAATGGTTTTCGGGAAAGAAACCGAGACAAAAATCCTCCAGTGTCGGCAGCAAAGGGCGAAGCAAGGGTTATATTAGTTGAAATTCTCTTTACATCCCGACAGTAATCAATAAATCAAATGCTCTGTGGCTTTCGCAGGACTGTAATAAAACCGTTGAATCATTTAATTTGGCCCGAATGTGATGATTGGATGGACTACCTGCCTGTCTTCCTACCTGTGAGCGCTTGACAGCTGTGAGTACAAACAATAGTTTGTTTTTTACATTCATAATGATCATTTTGGGGGAGTGGCTTTGGAGGAAGGCCTGAAGACAGTAACTTTCTTGCTAGATTTAGGGACTTTTGGAGCTAGTGCTTTCATTGTAAAACAATTGACAACACTGGCGTCGTTTTTTTGGATGAATCCATTTTAAAATCTAGCGTAATTGCTAGTTTCTCTAGATTACCAACCATGGGTTAAAGACAAGAAACACAAGGCAATATAAATACACATATACGGGACATAAAAGGATTAAAACACAGTAAAATAGACGACTAAAATTAGATGAAATAGAATAAAACACAAATTACATTATAACTTAAGCGTAAAGTGAATAAATAAGTTTACATTTAACTTAATAAACCACAGTGGCAAACAGAAAAAGTACTAAAGTTGAGAGGGGTTGACTCACAAATAAACCGCTGCACTGTTGTGTTGGTTTAACCAAGTTTCAGTTTAAAACATTAAATCAAGATTGTGCTTGATAATTAAATCATTAAATTAAAAAAAAAAAAAAAGATTTGCCTGCCAACACCTGACATTTAATTAAACTAAATTTACTATTTAAAAAGCATACTTGGCCAGTTTAACATTTCATTTGTGAAGACAGACTGGGGCTGAAGAGTAACTGATGTCAGATTTGATAAATCAGCAGTTTCAGGCAGAAGTGTGGCAGTAGACGCTGTCTGTCCTGGGCACCGTCTCTCCTGTCTGCACTGATGCCAGGCAGATTTGCTTGGTGTGGCAATGCAGCTTAGTGGGTATCCATTAACATCACATCTAGTTCTTTTATCTCTGATCTCAGTTTGCTAGAGATATCCCTAATATAAGGCGGAGGTGGGGGGAGACTGATGAGGCAAACGTTTGGTGACCTTGCTGGCCATATCAGTCTCCTCAGCCTGGGCAGGAGAGAGCTGGTGGAGGTAGACGACCACCTTAGGCCTGATGGGTGTCCCAAAATGGTCCATCAGTACGTCAACTTCAGATCTGCTTGGGTGGAGGCCACCTGCCCTGAAAGGATGCCCATGTCCCCAGAACAGATTGAAGTTATCAGTATAGTTGATCCCTTTCAGGATTTGCTGAGCCATGTATTCAGTGATAAGAGTCTGCTGAACCTGTTGATCCCTCGATAGACCATCGGCAGTGGTCCACTAATAGAAAACTGGGCTTCCAGATCGGCCAGACAGTTAATCAGTTCAACGGATCCTGCTTTAACAATTCTGATTGCTCTCTGCAAATCATTTTGGGCTGTTTATTTATCAGCTTTGTTAAAGAAAACTATGATCTGGGAAGCAGTATGTTTGAATTGTGTAATTGTCTAATGTTTCAACGAGAGTTACAGGTTGACTCTTGGAGATTCATTAATGTTTCCAACCTGTTTTCCTGTTGTAATGTGCGGGGTGACTGTGGTGGGTGTTTACGTCCACCTTTGGCTGTCTGCCAGATGTCCGTGGTCGAAGTTGGCTGAGCTCAATTCATAAATTGTGCCCTCTGTGGGAGTACAGTCTTGTACAAAAGACAAGACTGTACTCCCCAATTTGCTTAATGTGTTAGAAAACAATGGGATAAAATATATCAAGGAACTCAGGCAACCAGCAGGAAAAAGAGCTAAAAGCACGACACTCAGATACAGGAAACTGTCCAGGAAAGATAGGCTATGGTATTAAAAAAACACTAGGCTGAGAAGTGAGGTCATTAACACTAAGAATCAAGTGGTAATAATATCACTGACAACAGAGAAGAAGGATGATTGAGGAGAGGTGGAACTCATCAGGACCAGGCAGGTAATCACACAGGCAGGAAACACACAATGGTAGGAGGTGAAGTATCTTAAACGAGAGACAAGGATGAGTTTACCAAAATTAAAAAACAGGAAATAACTGAAATACTGGAAAAAAAGGAAACATAACTTAGACACCGGGACCGGGATGTAACAAAATAGGCTTTAAGCTGCACTTAGCTGCACAGTTTTGCGTTCATTTTCAATAGGTCTGTCACTACAAGTCTTTTGGTTGACTTGATGTAAAAAAAAATATTTTAGAAAACCTTGTTTTTGTTTTTTGAAAACCTTTTTTTATGCCAGCTTGCAATATATCCCAGCAGCAAATGTCTGCATGTACTGTCATCACTTACAAAAGGCTCATTTACAAACAACAAACAGTGTCGATATCAATGTCAGACCCATATTAAAAAGACAAGTGTAAACGCTCTGGTTCTTCAAAGCCAAAGTCTCTCTTTCTGTCCGTCTCCGTCTGTCTGTCCGTCTCTCTCTCTCTCCTCCAGAGTCTTGTTATCTCAGTCTTTGGTCAGTGGAGGCTGTCAAAGGCCCAGTGTGAGACAGAATAGATTGCCCATTAACCCTGACTTCAAAACAAACTAACAAGCAACACAATCGAGACTCAGTGAAATATGAAAGCCTGCCATGCTCAGTGTGTTAACCAAAAAAAAAAACAGCAGCAGTAGAGTGACTCATCTTTAATGAGCCTGAGGGGCTTGAAAACAGCACGTCAGTGCATGATTAAGGAGCTATTGATTTTTAATACCCATGCTGACAATGCAAGAAACAATTAAAGTGTTAACAAATAGTCAATGTGATTATAATGATCAAAAGAACAAAAACAGCCTTGGGGGCGTTCATATCATACCAAAATGTTTTAAGTGTTTGATACTCTTCGTTAATTCCTGTTGTTTGAAAAGCAACTTATGCAAACTGAAGTGATGTACGACTCAAATCTTCACAGATATTAGAAACATCCACACCTTAATCAAAGACAGCCACATTTGATCATTATTATTATCTACTGAGACTTTTTTCTTGTTATGTGGAAGTGTTGCAGCAAAGAGCATGCTCGGCCACCAGATAATGAGGATTCAGATAAAGGCTAAAGGAAGAATAAAGTGTGTGTTTCTGAGGCACCGTGTGTTTGTGCGAGTCTCATTTGAAAATCAGCTGCAGCTCGTTGTGTGTGTCAGTGTGTGTGTGTGTATGTCTGTGTGCGTGTCTTTTTGACAAATGTGAATATAAGTGATGGTATAAATGTGGGTAAAGTTAGAAAAGGCGACAACAGGAAGCAGACAGGGTGAAATTGGCGTCAGGCACAAAGCTGGTCGGCCTCTTGAAGGGCCATTAAAGTGACACGGAAGAAATTGCAGGGGCTCACTGGAATGAATCGTTGATTTCAGGCTTTAAATGCTGCAGGTTTTGGTTATATATATTTTTATGTTTTGCCATTTCTGTCTTGAGTTTTAGAATTAATATTGTTATGTATGTGTAGAGCAACTTTCATGACCATCTGGGGCTTGAACATTGGACAAACAACTTGCACATCTCTTATTAAGTGGCACGTAAGAAACCTCTCTTTTATTTGGAATTTTCTTTTAAGCATGTACAACGTTGGCCTTTCTACAGAGATGGAAAAGAAGAAGAAGCTCTGGTTGAAGTCAGAGCCAGCTCACAGGTGCTCCAGCACTTCTCTTGGTTGCTGGGAAAAGTGTTCGTCAACATATATCGATCGTCAGGTACCTTACAGTATACTGTAAGTGATGCAGTTGCTGTTCATGAGCATTTCTAAAGAGCACAAGAAGGTGGAAACCTTGAGCTCGGACTGAGGGCAGCAGGTAATATCCATCACATGCCATAGTCTCAGTATCTCTATTCTAAGAGAGACCACTGCTCATCTGACAAAGCTCTGGCCTTCTGCAACAGGGCGTGACCATTTCAGTCACATTCATCTTTCAGATGTTGCAGAACTTGAGCGTTGACTTCTTTGTTGTAGCGAGGGCTTGTGTTTCTTTGTTCCATTTACAAGATGGAAAAAATAGCTTGCACAATAGATAATGCTCCCATTCAAGACATTTAACTGATTACCACCGGTGACGTTTAGAGTATCTAGCTTTTCTTCAGACGCTCGACGCTTGAAATGTCACCGGTGGTAATCAATTAAATCTTCATGGGAGCATTATCTGGTGTGAGGACTTTTACATGCTTTTCTTTCCAGCACCTGGTATTTATTGTCTGGATGGGCATGCTTTAGTAAATACGTTTCATTTTTTATTTTTCCATTTACCACTTTGTTGTATTGACTTCCAAACTGCAAAGAAATAAAAAAAATATATACAGTATAAATATAGTCCGGAGTGAGACATGGGTGCATCATCTCTCCCATCCTCTTCCTTGTTACCATAGATCACATCAAACACCACAGCAGACAAACCCAGAGGCATCCATTGGACCCCGTTCTCCCAGCTGGAAGATCTGGACTTTGCCAATGATATCGCTCTCCTTTCAAACCAACCACTCCAACATGAACGGACAAAACTGACAGGCTCAACAACTTTGCCAGACAGGTTGAACTCAACATCTCTAAAACTCAAGTGATGTGTGTAAACTCCACCCCTGACAGCACCCATTCTTGTAAATGGGGCACCACTTGTTTGTGGAAGAGTTCACCTAACCTGGGCAGCCTCAACAGTAAAGACAGCACAGTGCATAAAGACATCAAAACTATGCTAGGAAAGGCTCAGAGTGCCTTCTCCCAACTCCATTCCATCTGGAGGTCCAAGCAATACAGCCTTAAAACAAAATGCTCTTGTACAACAGCAATGTCAAGTCCGTTCTGCTATGCGGCTCAGAGAGTTGGCTAGTGATCAAAACCGATATGAGGAGAGTGGAAGTTTTTCGCAATGGAGGCCTCAGACGAATATGCCAGATCTTTTGGCCAAACAAAATCTCCAAACACCAACTGTACAAAAAAAAACGGGAGCATCACCAAGGAAATTCTGGACATCTGAGATGGCTAGGCCGTGTGCTGAGAATGGAGCAGGACTGGATCCCGAGGGTCGCCTTAAGATGGACACCACCTGGCAAAAGAAAATCCGGGAAATGCCCAAATCCACCTGGCGTAGAACTGTGATACAGGAGCTAGACAAGATGAACCTGTCATGGGGAGAGGCCCAACATGCTGCCAAGGACCGAATGCAATGGAGAGAGCTCAATGAAGCCTTATGTCCCATAGGGCATGAAGAGGAGTGAGTGAGTGTGATATATAGGTTTTGTTTTTTACAATTAATATGGATTAAATGACAATGGGTAATGTGAAGGGGGTCGGTAGTAATGACTTTGTACAACACCTGCTCAGCATCAATTGGCAGATAGACTATGTTCGTCTACAGAAGAAGGAAGTGGCATCTGGCAGCTAAAGAGCCAGATATATTTTTTTTCAGGGGTTGCTGGAAACCAATAAAGTACTTAAAATAACTCAAGCATGGATACTTATAATATTGAAAGACTAACACACACACACACACCACTAACTACACAGCATTGCGGTGATTCTCCGCTTAAATCAGCTCATTTGAATGCAAAGCCTGAGTTTTCTTTCCAATTACACACTTGCACTAGAGCAAAGTAAATCTGGGAAGGGTTTTTAGAAATTACAGTTATTAGATTATGATGAGCAAAGTTCAGCTGAAAGGCTTAAGCCTCTGCAGCTCACATGAGAAAGGAAGTGCTCCACACAGCACTCACCATGCACTTCAACCAGAACCCTGCTGTATAATCCTTGTATGTAGCACATGCAGAAAGGGTTAGAATGACTTATGTTTTTGTTTTTTTTCTCTGTATGTGCTCTACCATCAATGCTGCCAAAGTAAGATCAAGATGCAAACACGTTCATACACATCTTTTTGGAGGCTGGTCTGAAGCAATTCAATGCACCAGAGACACAATGAAGGAGCCACCAGGATTTGTTTTGTCTTTTATGGAGTGATATTTAAAATATATTTATGTAGATCTATGCAGCAATATTTTATGTATAAACACAACCATACCCCATCCCATCTACTTTTACATGTCCTGTTTTTGCAGGAAGGACATGCTAATGAACTAATTTCATGCCACAATAAACATTATTCAAGTTTTTGTTTTTTTGTTCTCTTTAGAGCTGAATGTGCCCACATTGCATTTTATGTCCTGCAAACCAGAATGCTTCCATAAAGATATTAACATACAAGTTTTACTGTTTTCTTCCATCCTGCTTGTGATGGCATTTTGTTTTAATCTCGATGCACAACATACACTCACCGGCCACTTTATTAGGCACACCTGTTCAATTGCTTGTTAACACAAATAGCTAATCAGCCAATCACATGGCAGCAACTCAATGCATTACGTCATCTAGACGTGGTGAAGACGACTTGCTGAAGTTCAAACCGAGCATCAGAATGGGGAAGAAAGGGGATTGAAGTGACTTTGAACGTGGCATGGTTGTTGGTGCCAGACGGGCTGGTCTGAGTATTAAACTGCTGATCTACTAGGATTTTCACCACAACCATCTCTAGGGTTTACAGAGAATGGTTCCAACAAGAGAACAGATCCAGTGAGCGGCAGTTGTGTGGACGAAAACACCTTGTTGATGTCAGAGGTCAGAGGAGAATGGGCAGAGTGGTTGGAGATGATAGAAAGGCAACAGGAACTCAAATAACCACTCGTTGCAACCAAGGTATGCAGAATACCATCTCTGAACGCACAACACGTCCAACCTTGAAGCAGATGAAGACCACCGGTACTAGCAAGGTGTACCTAATAAAGTGGCCAGTGAGTGTATATGTCACATATTGTCTATTGTGCGGTGTTTTAGTTAGTATATACTTTACAATTTGTGAAACGATGAAGGGAGGAAACACGTATGGTGTTGGTGGGCTTATCCAGAATGTCCATGTGACTTTTTTTTGCATCTGCAAAAAAAAAAAATGCAATATGAGCAGTTGGACTGATCTGCGTTTTCAGAGATTTGATGTGAATGTGGCTTGAATATAATAATACAGCATATATGTGCCCTTTTTGGGTGGAAAGAAGAAAAAAAACTTGCCAATAATTCTGATTTCCTGTCTGTCAGAGAGTGGGTGTTCGCAGTGTGAAGAGCAATGTTCACAGTGAGCTGTCAATAGAGCAACAGCATGTGTGTGGCCCTTTACAGTTGTTATTCTGAGTTATGCTTTTAATTCGGAGCACCCTATACTGTATGTATTATCTTTTTTTGCATTTTATTTTTGTTAACCTGGTGGGTGTTTTTGTTTTGCCCGGGGTTGCCAACCTTTACAAGTTCCAAACACTTTTTCTTCTCTTCTGTACACACATGCTTTACCATCGTACTGTAAGACATTCGGCTGTATTTCTGCATGCTATGGCAGCTGTTTTACAAGCTATTCTGCTTGTTTGTTGTACTGAACATTGCTTTTCTTCCTGAAGAACTGATTGGGAGTTTAAGATGAGGGGTTTCCAGGTCCCTAATGCGTCCGGTGGCTTTTGCTACAGACATGTGATTCTGATATTCTGAAAAAACAGGCAGCTGAGGCAATCAAAAACTGTGCTTCTTCTACAGGCTGCCAGTGTAAAACAACATGGGGCGGTTGTGGCTCATCCATTAAACACAGGGTTGGTGGTTACTCCCCTGAGTCCACTTGTCCACATTTCTCAAGAGAGCAAGACGCTGAATCTCAAGCACCAATTTTAATTCATAACATTGCTTCCTGGAAACAGAAGGCTGCTCAGTGACTAGAAACAAACAGGAGCTGAGCATTAACCTGTGGAAAGTGAAGATTTGGAGGCTGGAGTCCTGGATGACCTCACACCTCATTCTTTGGGAAGTGGCTAAGTGTGATTATACAGTCAGCGGTGTCGTATTCTTCTTTGTCCAATCCATTATTTGCATGTTTAGATGTTATTTGCAGAAGTTGTGAATTGGCGTTGCCAGCCAGACACTTGACATTCAACAAACAAACACACATTTGGTGAAAGTGGCCATTTCCATCATACAGGTGGGTGTAATTGTGTTCTACTATGGATTTGATAGCGGGCAAAAGTTTTGTATTTCCTCATGAGCAACACCTAAAAACCTAAACTTACAAAGGCAATGTTTTGCTGCTTCTTCCAAACCTCCTCCTATCTAATTTCCCATCAGCCAGTCTATACTTCATCCTGTCATCCACACACATAAACATCTACCACTCTCTTTGCCCACCTCCCCATCCATTCCTCAATGTAATCTCTGTCCACCCAACCACACATCCGTCCATCATTCACCTCTTTATCTGTTCAAGCCACTACTGGAGGCTGCCTAGGGAGAGCTTTTTTTTTTCCTTTTTGACAGTCCGAAAGACAAAGTGCTCTTGAGGCTGACAGCAAGCCGGTCAGATAGGAGCAGGTAAGTGGCACCTTCTGTTCATCACTGCCAGCTGAGAGTGAGCACTGAGCAGCCGCACACTTTGCCTGTGATCCTCCGTTAGGATCGCTCCATGGTGGCAATCAGAGATGGAGTGATTTCAGCCACTAGACCCCCTGCTGCTCTGATTCAGGCTCCCATCAGGCTTCGACCCCCCTCTGGCTCCAACACAGTCTCATTAAATTCTGCTAATGCTCTAACTTGTGGATGAGACGCTCGCTTTCGCTTAAACTTCAAACATCACTTGTCCTGTCACTTAGATCTTTGCATGTTCAGCAAACGGCAGAGCTGAAAAGTTTGATGTGAGTGAAGAGTTCCTTTGACTTGCACATTTTGAGGTATTATATCAACTGAAGCTGTCTCCTGGCGACCAGCGGCCAGGCTCTGTGATGCACTTTAAATCTTGTCCTCACAGTGAGGTTACCTGGAAAATCACTGTACCTGCCGGTTTTTGCCAAGAAATAGTTACAGCATGTGAGTCTCAATAAAACCACAACTTGTTTGTGTACTTAATAAACATAGAACAAGTTAATTAGCGAGCTTCAGAGGTGTTTATAGGCTTATTTTTGAACTTTGGAGACAGCAAGGCCAGCTTCTATATGCAAAAAGTATCACCTCCTTGCTCCAACTCCATAGTTAATGCAGACATACGAGTACCGTTTTTCCCATCTAACTCCAAGGGAATGAAATGAATGAATAATTGCAAGCTAAAGTGTATAGTGGTCAAATGAATAATCAATAACTGACATGACATTTCTAGCTTAAAGTATGATGACGTGGTAGGACTAGAACAAGGAAGTAATCCTTTCATGCCAATCCCATTTATTCTCAATTGGAATAAACAAAGTGCCTTTTTTAATTTGTAAAAACTGTATGCAAGATTGCTGTCAAAGCACATAATTCCTCATCGAGCTACAAACTTTAATGTATTATTTATATAAGTGGTGCCAAAGTAAGTGATGGGTGTTATAATGAAAACTATAGACGAAAGAAATGAATGGTGCACTCTGCCAAGTAAGGTTCTATTTGCTTAATGTGAAGCATCAAACATTGAAGGCATCATAAATATAATCGGTTGGGTTGAGCTCTACAGTTCACTCTTGTCCTTGTTGACGAAACAATTTACTCTCAAGGTATTGTTTGTTCTGGAGCTTTTGACTGTACAATATCTTCATCAGCAGATGGAGTCTACTAAAGTGTCACGGAACATTACAGGTTCAGACCTTTCATGATTATTGTTTTCATGTCGAGTAACTTTAACCCTAACAATGTTTCATCAGCTTAATACTTCATGACTTTTCCTAATTATATGATAATTGCTTTAACAGGTGACACGTTTTTGAAGTCTGCTACGGAGACTGAAGGATTCCTTAATTAGTCTCATTGGATTTATGTTATCTAACAGTTTGTTCATGAGAAGCAAACAGGGAGTTCGACCTGTCTGTAAAAGAAGCATCACTACGTAGGATAACATACTATACATTTTTGTACATATTCTATGATTGACCTTTTGGCAAACAGAATTCATTTGTTCATGCATAGTTCATGTAACAATGCTTCATGGTCATTTTGTCACCTTTATCAAATGTTCAAGTCCAGTTTGTGGATAAGGTTCTTTAACACATCCAGCAGTGCGGTCAGTGGGACCTCAAACAGTGACGAAGCAAAGCCAATGTTAACCAAACACAAGAGATAAGATACACACAGAGCGATTATAACAGCTGAACAATTTTTAAATCAAGTTAAGTCCGGTTGATAAATAATTCAGGCCACATAATAAAGCACAAGACATTTAGCGTTTTAACATTTTAATTCCTTTCTTGCTTTTGGCGTATAATTTTTACACAATGTATCTTGTACTAAATGTGAAAGAACGCTTATGTCGGGCAGGAGGGGAGGTGGATGGATCTAACAAACACATGACTTTTAACCAGGAGACCGGTGTTCAAGACTGGTGTTTTGTTTTGTAAGTTACGCTAGTGATTGGCGGGTGAAATCATCAGGACACCCGCCACTTTGGCAAGCAAGGAAAACACAAGTGATGGGAATAGAGAACTGTAGTTGTCCGCTTTCATGGCATCTCATGCCTCCGTGACTATTGATTCCTCTTATTGATGCTTTCCGACAGTTACGCTGCACAATAACGCGTACGCACGATGTATCATGTTTCAGTTTGTTTGACCGGAGACATAAAAAGAGAAAAAAAGCGCTCAATAGCGTGGCGCTACTAAACCTGAGGGGACGCATCCTATTTTTCCCTGAAAATGCTACACTGTGAACAATAAATCTGTGTTGAAATCAACAGGATGACAGTTAGTAACGTTAGCTGTTAGCAGCCGGTGGGCAGCACAGTCCTGCTTGGTTGAATAGCGGAGATACTAACGTTAATGGAGGTGCCATTGAGTTATTATTATGAGGCGTTCAAAGTCTGCTCAGGAAAAAGGACCATTGGGCGATCATTTGAATATTGTGTTTTTATGCAAATAACCACTATAGATGACAATAATAAAGTACAGTACAGTACTGTGTACACTACCCTTCCTCCACGGTGTAATTCGAACAATGTTATTTGTTATATGTATATAATGTAGTGAATGGATTTCAAAAGTGTCAAATAAAATTTCTGAGTGGCAGTCAAAAAAAATACTTTGGTTGAAGTATGTTATTGGAAAGTCAGAAGTTCTGGATGAGTTAAGTCCATCCACCAACATACCAGCAAAGGAATCAGTGAATACCTCGCTTGCATTAGGCATTCCTTCTCTTCTTTTATTCACAACTCAGCCAGCATCTCAGCAATGCAGCACATTTCCCTCCCAAATTCCTACAGTAACACCTTTATCAATCTCTCTCTCTCTCGTAATGCTGAGGCACAGCCGGCCCATTCAGCCTTTCTCTCATTCTCTCAACTTATTTCCCCCAATTGCCGCCTTAATACCTTCATCAGCCTCCAAACAGCCTTAATGGCTTCAGCAGATGGTGCGGCTGTCTGAGGATCGTCAATCTCAATCTCAATCTCTATCTCAGGTGATTTGCAGAGATGAACTGGTTTACTGACCTGTCTTCACATTGTTAACAAAAAAAAGACACGTTCTTTGGTTTTATATACATATGAAAATACAACGTATTCTCGTACAAACAGTTGTTATATCTTACGACAGTTATTCCTCCTTTTTCCTTTGTTTTCCTACAAATGTCCAGCAACACGTGTCAATTTACACTCATTACATGCATACGGTCTTTTCAAAATAAACTTCCGTCTTTACAGGAAACAACCTTCTTAGGTTTTGGCAACAAAACTACTTAGTTAGGCTTAAGAAAAGATCGACTCGGTTAGGATTAGGCAACAAAACTACTTAGTTAGGCTTAAGAAAATATTGATTTGGTTAGGTTTAGACATCAAAACTAGTTAGGCTGAAGAAAAGATCGATTTGGTTAGGTTGAGGCAACAAACTACTTAGTTAGGTTTAATAAAAGATCAATTTGGTTAAGATTAGGCAATAAAACTACTTAGTTAGGCTTAAGAAAAGATCGATTTGGTTAGGATTAGGCAACAAAACTACTTAGTTAGGCTTTGGCAAGAAAGCTACTTAGTTAGGTTTAGGAAAATATCATGATTTGGCTTAAAAAAAACTCTGGAAGTGGTGTTACTTAAGTTTGTAAATTACAAATAAATCAATGTTGACTTCTGGTTTCACACGATGTCCTGGGCCAATGTCCGGATTTTTTTTATTCCTTGATTGTTTTTCAGATACAGTACGGCCGGACTATCTCAGCCTGTTGGGTGCTGTCAATTTTCTGAATGGTTTGAAAGTGGATGAAGAATACACTCCCCCCCTGGAGCCACAAGTTAAACTCTTACTTCTCATCTCTCATGCTCTTTTCTGTTTGTGCTGAGACAGGGAATTTAAGTTTTCCCTCCGAGACATTTCCTCAGGCTATCAGACTGTGTAAACATCAGTCTGAGGTGATTAATTATGCCAGGCAGAGAGAGATAGAGGAAGAGAGCATAAAGGAATGAAGAAGAAAAAAAGGAAGATCATATAGATTAGAGTCCCGAGTCTCCTTGACCTGGCTCTCCTGTGGTACCTGCTTGTCTTTACAATAGGAAATGGTATAAATATTTCAAGTCAAATAGAAAGCGGTATAAACTGAGTTTTCATCTTTTATTCATCAAAGCCAAGGGATGTAGATGCACATCCTCCAGTCTTGATGCCTGCAGGGCCAAATGCTCCGACTGTATATATTTTTATGTGTGTGTGTGTGTGTTCGGCAAGCACACAACTTAGTATGAAGAAGAGTCCTTCATCCACACAAAGCCAGGTGATAAAAGATCATCTAAAACCTTTTGTCCACTCTTCTCATCTTTTTTCCCTGAGTACTGCAATCTTTTCAGATGTCTGCGGATATTATGTATGCAGTAAAGAAACACGGTCTTGTACTGAATTTTTTATATGTGGATTCCTTTCACATTTCAAGTAGAAAATATGTAAAGAATCCAAAAGATGCAGGGATTGTAGAAGTGTCAGTCTTTCCAGCAAGTTTACTTAAAGGATAAGGCTTGGTGTTATTGTTTTTTCTTAGTGTCAACAAATCCTGTGAAAAGAACAAAACCAACAGTGTGTTAGTCCGTCTCTCAATATTTTCTGATTTCCCTACTCCGTCTGTGGCGCTCAGCCCCAACATATGGTTCCTACTGCAGATTTAAAGCTTTAAACTCACCTCACAAATATTGACCGTATGTGTTTCAGCAACAAGAAAGTCCTCAGAGTTCTCACACACACGGCATGGGGATCAGCTGGTCACGTTACTGTTATAATAGTCAGTGTTGGTATTTGAGTTTTTGACTGTGCTTTCCGTAATAACTGTACAATATCATCAAAAAGTTATATGATCACACTAAACCATCTTCTACATCAAGTAATCTGCTGAAATCAGATCGGTCCAAAAGATCAAAACCACTAACTTAGGTTCAGACAAGAAAACCAGTAAGTCAGGGTAAGAGAAAACATCATGGTTGGGCTTAAAATAAGTACATAAACTAACACTGACAGCCTCGGGTTTGATAAAGTTATCAGAACATGGGAAGAAAGACCAATTGCGCTCCTGCTGCTGGGTCACTCACCACAAAAACGTTAAGACGAATAAGGAATAAGATCTTTCCCTGACCTGGAAAACTGACTATTAATCCCCTTTTATGTGACTGGTGAAACCAGTGAAACGGATATAAAAGCCAACTGACCTGCTGCCAGGGTTTGATGTTTCACAGATCCCAGATGATCAAAGAGTTTATTGATGAAATCGAGCAGGATTTAAATAACACCAGTCCAGGTTTGAGGGCGTTAACGGATAACTAAAGTATCACATCAGACGTGTGGAAGGAGCAGGATTAAGGAATATCTCTTCAGATGAAAGAAGGCAGGATTGGATATTGATCGTACGTGTGTGTGTGTGTGTGTGTGTGTGCACAATCACGATTCCTCTCTCTAGAAGAACGACACAAGGGTCAGCAGACAGAGAAATGTAAGAAGTAGAATGGACGAGAGAGGCAGAGATGTGAGAGTAAAGACAGTGAACAGAACATGCAGACTATGTCTCAGTGAATGGAATAAATACTCTATAAAACCTCTTCATTCTCCCCAGACACCATTCTGATAATACAACAATGTTAATATCAAAATGTTCCATTGTGCTTTTCACTTCAGGGAGGATAACAACACACTGATGTAAGTTTTTTGTGTCTAGCATTATGTAGCTCATAATTTAAATGATTTCAAGTATGACAAAAAGCTCATCAGAGAGTTGAGATTACTAAAGTTTTAATGATACGGCTTCAGCTGTCTCAGTTAGCTAAATATAGTGAATATGTTTTGTCTTAGCAAGAAGTACAGCACCCGCAAACTCCACACATGACTTCACTCATAGGTGTACTCCACTCCATAGAATAAAGGCCACTCACAAGTTTGTGCAAGATGGAAGCTAGGTATACCCAACGTCTATCAACATATCCCCATACATCAGATCATGATATCATAAGCCGCTGCGGTGTTTAGGCAAAGACCAATATGAGGCCTTTCTCAGTTTTGGTTATTGCAATCATAGCTAGTGAATAAAAACTATTTGGAGGCAGCTCTTTTCAGTTAACAAAGCCGCAGACCCAAATACTATAACATTATACCATACCATAACAATAACTGAAGAACTTCAAATGACGCCTCATGGTATCAAACACTGACTGCCTGTCTCTGATGGGAACTCAAATTGCTGTCATTTGATTTGGCACAAATGAAAAAATTTGACCGTAAAATAAAAGGGTTGATGCAAATCTCAGTGGGCGAACGCGTGCATGTGATTGGAGGAGAGTATTACCCATAGAGTCCAGTAGAGGGCGCAGCCTGTGATAATAGAACTAGGGTTACAATATCATAACCTTCGTTATATGACAAATAAGTCAACATAGACTTCTGGTTTCACATGGGAAACAAACAGCGGTCTACCAGGTGAAAGTCCGATGTTTTTAGACCGAGTGACCAGCCGTCCAACTCGGCCTCCTTCCTACGCAGACCTTGTTGCTCCTAACTACGTCACCTGTCACGATTATGTGGATTAAATCCAAATAGATTAAAACACTGCAGTAGTCAAATTTGCACTAATGAAGCTTGGGGAA